>BMAO01037512.1:115000-189745 GCA_019973975.1 Trichonephila clavata | reverse complement strand
TTCAGATTGCACCATGGACCATTTGCCATCGTACTTGTAGATGGGACAGGACCGTTCGTTGTTTCTCCACCAGGTCTCCAGGCAGCAGAGGTGGAACAGATGGCCTCCAGCAAGACGAATCTTTTCGCTGTTTTCGTTCAAGCAGCATCCGCGGCTTATTAAAATGGGCAGGATCGCTACACAGAAAGACACTTCCGAGTCGTCTTCCATCGTTCTATAGAAATTTTTGCACACAATGAAACTTGTGGGTAGCAAATAAATCTAATTTCGAATATATATACTAGCTGTACCCATCCACACGTTGCTGTGTTTGAACAAAAAGGCAGTTTTGAAACCTCAAATATAATTTATTAATGACCAAATGTATACAATACATCAAAATGAAAATTAACAATAAATTTATCTTTACATATATGTCATTTGAATATAGCATATGTACAAAACATAGATATACATAGTTGATGGTAGAATAAACATGCTTCTTCACTTGTGATATTAAACAATACTGCAAATGAATTTCAACTGAACAATAATTTTGTAATTATTAAATATCATCATGAAATGAATGATATTTGATGGTGAGCTTTATCTTAGTAGTGCTTGTAAATATACATTTTTTGTTTTCCTATCTGGTGCAAGAACAAATAAATTTGATAGTTTTCCAATTCGTGAACACCCAGCGTACAGCTGCCCATGTGAGAAGCATGGATTTATCAAATTTAATCCACATACTCGCAATAATTGTCCCTGTTCTTTGTTAACGGTCATTACAAATTCTAGTCGTACTGGGAACTGTAGACGTTTGAATTCTAATGGAGTATCCGTTGGTATCATGGGAATGTATGGTAGTAGTAAATGTCCCCCTTGGTGTTTTCCATTTAAAATGGTTGCCTCAATTATGTTAATAATTTTTTTACCGATAGCCTACTCCCATTTGCATAGTCACGGTGGATTTATATTTCGTAGAAGGATGATTGGTGAACCATTTTTCAAAGATAAAATATGCGGTGGCATTCCTGGTAGATTTAATGAATTTAAAAATTCTATTGGATAATTAACTGATTCATCTCGATTGACAACAGTATCTATGGATTTAAATGTTGTTTCTTCATCAGGTATTTCATTTTGAATTGTGCAGTTTCTAAAATTCACATCAATGTTTTTGGCTGCCAATATTGCACGCTCACTAACCCATTGATTATTTTTATAATTCTGCGATAAATTTGGAAAAACTTTGGCAATCAATTCATCAGTGGATTTTACAATGTGTCAAAAGTTTTCTGGTATTGTAATACAGTGTGTGGATTCGTCCATTTCCATTCTACGATTCCCAATATCTAACCATTGTTTTGCAAATCGTTCAGATGATTCATCTTATTGTAATTGAACACGCATATTGGTATTTAAAGATATTTTCTCCACATACCGCCATAACACTGATGATTTGAGACATGCATTCAATTCATCTGCAGGTGTTGAACGTGGTATAACTCGTAGCGTTTGTCAAAAATCACCAGCTAGCAAAATGAGGGCACCACCAAAGAGCTGCTCATTTCCTTTCAAACCTTTTAATGTGCCATTGAGTGCTTCCAATGATTTCTTGTGTGTCATGGTGCATTCATCCCATATTATAAGCTGACACGATCTTAGTACTTTTCCCATCCCAGAATATTTGCTAATATTACATGCAGGAGTTTCAATTACCTGCATATTTATTGGCAATTTCAATGCTGAATGTGCTGTTCGCCCTACTGTTCAAAAGAGTTGCTGCAATACCAGATGATGCAATAGCAAGTGCAATATTATTTTGTGATCTTATAGTTGCCAGAATAATTAAAATAAGAAAAGTTTTGCCAATGCCTCTAGGTGCATCTAAGAAATATAAACCACAACTCTTGTTAGATATTGCATTTATAATTGTGTGATATGCTGTTCGTTGTTCTAATACCAATTTCGGCGGATAATTCGAACAAATGTTTGTAATTCATTAACGTCGAAGGGCGTTTCTTGTTGTATGTCACGATCAAAAATGTCATTCACAATATCTATTTGGAGCAATCATTCCCAATTCTGTCAGGGATTTGTTGGCTATTGTCAAACATACATCCTCAATTAAAATCAATGCTTCACTGTATATATTAGATGTAAATTGAATGTTGAGATTAGCATTTATTCTACGTATGCGATGTAAAATGTCTTCACTCATATAGTCCTTATATTTTCCCCAAAGATCCTTTCGATTAGCCGGAAAACATGTAGTTAGTATGATGGAAAATAGTGTACGTATCTGCTGTAGTTGAGCTGAATTAGAAGCAAGTGAAATATCCCAATGAGCATCGTTTTCTAAGAGATTTAATTTCTGGCAATCCTCACGAAATGTAGCACACACATGAACATTGACTGTTTTTAATTCTTGGAAAGATGTTGGTCCACGAACATTGATTAATAATAATCTTACGTAAAAGCATTCTGCGTTATTTGGATGTACAGTGTATAGACGACCCAATGCATCTGTGGAATATAAATTTGGGTCTCCTTGTACTGCTCTACCTTGTTTACGACGCTGAAATTTTCTTGTTGATGTATTCCCCGTAAAATAAGTTGGTACTTCAGAGTACAGTAGTGTCCTTGCAAAGGTATAATTTCTACATAATGTCAAAAATTCAGTTAATGTTTTTGGCAGTGGTGACATTGCTCTCTTGCACGTACATTTTCTGATGTAAAATACACACGCTGTCCATTTTCAAGATGTACTGCTAAATGAACAATTGTTGGATATCGCTCATGAATGGAAAATGATAAAATACACCATACAGCCTCATTGCTACTTATGTAGTTTCCCAGTTGATATTGGGCGACTTCCTCGTTAGATGCAGTTGTATTTCCACTCCAAACACTGCCTTATCGCTTCCTTTGTTCACATATTTGCAAATATATTTTATAGCTTTCACTGAATTGCAGTACTCAACATTTATGTGTGCGTTATACGTTTTTAGTAGCAATGGAGAATATGGTACTACCCAACGATTATCAACATCAATAGTATTAGAAAGTACTTTTAGTGTAATGGATTTTCAACCATCTTCGGTAGATCGTCGTCGATAGAGTGGATATCCATCATTGTCCGTAATAGTTTCAGCAAGTAAGTCTCTAGGATACTTCTTTGTACACTTTCCATCTGACACACATAGTGAATTATTATTTAGTGATCCACATGGACCATGAATCATTTTTTGAGACAATATTGTGCAAGTCTTTATCAATTTCAATGTCTGGCATTTTTGCTGAGATGATTTCATCAATTCTGTTTGGTGTTATCTTTTCCATCATCCATATTAAAATAAACTCATGTGGTAAACCTCTTTTTGTCATTCAATGGAATAACATCCAACAGCGCGTCTCTCCAAATACATGGTGTTTCACAGTAAAATATATTCAAGCTTTTAACTTTTGTTTAAATACTCGTGCAGAAATATCATGGCGATCTGATGGGGATTGTCCAGTTAATAAAAGCTCCTTTATTTCATCCCATGCTGGGTTGCATGTAAATGTGATGAAAAAATCTGAACGACCATAAGCACGAACATACGTCATTGTATCTTGTGCATACTCATGCACGTGTCTTGGGCTGCCCGTAAATGTGGATGGTAAAATGACCATTTTTCCCAATTCACTGAGATTTCCATCATTTACAACTGTATCACGTAAATGGATGTACTCTTCAGAACGCAATTTGACTTGGTTTAGTCGTACGTAGAGGAGTCTTTCACTTTCTAGAATTGTTAAAGGACTCGGACACTTGTGAATTCGGAAAATATTTCCAACAGAATTATGTTAAGAGACCAGAAAAATGGACCTATTGCTACAGGAAGGGTCTGGGCATAAATACAAACATTTATTTGGAGTCCCTTCATAAAAAAAATTAAATATCATTATTTTGATGGAAAGCATGTCAAGAGACTAGACATTGCAATCGATGGTCTTTGAAAACTGGTTAGAGATTTAATATTTCAACGCCTAATAAAAATTACAAAAAGAACCATTTCCTCTGATAAACTATCAAAAATTGTCTGTAGCCACAGATTAGGCCTGGAGATTCAAAGCAATGGAATTGAAAAATTAGCAGATAACGAGTGGAAAATTGAATCCAATCAATCTAACTACCTAATATGCAAGAAAGAAGAAGAATGCCATAGATTATGTAATATAAAATGTACTGACTGCAAAATTTGCATCTATTCCTATACATGCTCTTGTGTAGACAATTTAATAAGAGGAAATATTTGCAAGCACATTCATAAAGTTGCCAAAATGTTTTTAAATGATACACATAATGAAGAAATACAAGAGATTTATGTAAATCAAAATGATATTTTAAAAGAAACATTCGATGTTTTACCATGTAGCTCCAAATCTGCTAATAATGATGGTCATGAATCCAAAAAAAGAAAAATTGAAAGCATTCTTGCTCTTATTGATGAATACGAGCTTACACTAGAACAGGGGTAGCCAAACTTTTTTGATCATCGCCCCCTATATAATTTTTCGAAATCTCCATAGACCCCCACAATTGTAATTTTCAGGTAATTAAAATAAAACTATATATTAGTCTAAATATTTAATAAATCAGAAACAGTAAATAAAGTAGCTACAGATTTTTTACTTCTTAATGAGATGAGTGTGCCTGGTGTTTCTTGGCAAGGTTCGCTATATTGGGTTCGAAATTAGTCAGTTTTAACCGTAAACCCCCTCGAAGCTCCACATTTAATTTATTTCTGCTTTTAGTTAAAATTGAATTAACGTGACTGAAACCGGCTTCAATCATATACGAACTTGGAAACGTAAGCATAAATGGCTGAGCCATTTTGTAAAGTTTCACATATTTTTGCTTTATATTTATATGAGTCCAAAATTTATGTATTGTCAAATTTTTAATAAGCGATTTTGCTTCAAGATCGGACAATAGTTCAACAAGCTCATCTTGTATGTTGATGTCGACGTTATCAATTTGCGCCGAAAATGGCGCAATAATCCAATCAGGGATGTCGATGTTTTCCAAATCAACAAAGCGCAGTTTAAAATCGTCGCTTAATTTTTGAAGATGATTTGTATATATTTCCAAGTCGTCTTTTATTTTTAATTGTTGCAGATTTGAAAAATACTTATAATCCTTACGTAGCAATGAAGATCTAAATAAATTTAATTTTACTTGGAAGCCTAACAGTATTGTCCGAGCTTAAATAATTGTTACATCTTTTCCTTGCAGTTTTGTTTGAACGTCATTAAATTTCCAAATAAGTCTGCTAAATAAAAAATATGGTTCTTATTGTTTTGGAGTTCATTGCTTAGAACAGGATTTATTTCGTTCAGAAATTCTGTCGTGGAGTCAAATAAATTGACGAGCCGTTGCAAGCATACACCTCTAGACAACCATCTAACCTCGTTGTGCAGAAGTTATTGGTTAAATAACTCATTGTTTTCCTCACAAAGTTTGGCAAATAATCTTGATTTAAGAGGTTGAGCTTTAATTTGATTAATAGATTTAATACAAAACTGTAAAGGCTTCATGTAACTCTGAACTCAGATATTTTGCTACTAAGTTGTGTCTATGCAACACACAATGAATAGTACGAATACCGGGCACTTTTTCTTTGAGGCATGTAGCAAAACCTCGGTAACGCCCTACCATAGAAGGTGCGCCATCTGTGGCTACTGCTATTATATTTTCAAGCGGAATGTCATATTTATTTAAATATTCTTGTAAACATCTAAAAATTGTCACTCCCTTCCCATCGGTTTCAAGATACTTAGCAAATAAAAATTCATCAATGACTTCTTTAATTTTGCTGAAATATCTAACATACGCCATAAGAATAGCAGAAACGCCAAAAACAGATTCATCAAATTGTATAGAGAACTTGCAATTTTTTAGCTCCGAAACTACTGTGTTTTCTATTTCTTCGGCCATTTCGTCAATACGCAGTTTTACAGAATTTGCACTTAATGGCAAAGACTTTAAAACATTAGTAGAGTCTTTTTCATCACATTCTCAATGACGTCTTTAATCGCACTACAATTTCTTCTGCGATTGTGTGGGGTTTTCCCCTCTTTGCTATATTAAGCGAAATCTTGTACGAAGCAATTAATCCTCCTTCATTTTCAATTTCAGTAGACTGTTTCATAAAACTTTTTAGAGTTGGTCAACATGTGAATTTTTCTTTGAGTTTTTTGAAAAATTCTAATTCTTCATTTTTTTTATCTTAATGAAGCCTTTCAAGATGATCTTTCATTTTTGACGGTTCATTGTTCATTTCCAAAAGTTTTTTCGCATATAAGACACATAGGAATAGTTTTATTTGTCGGTGAACAAATAAATCCAAATTTTAAGTAATCCAATGAATAATACCGACATTTCTTTTTAGATACTGAAGCTGTCATTTTTAAATTAGAGTTCTGTAAATAAGTGAAAATTAAGTTGGCATATTATACTAATCCACATTATTAAAGCTTACCTTTCACAAGTAACAATAATTAAAATTGATATCAAAACTAAACGAATAGTTTTATAGAAACAATAACTAATTATCCAATGGTAGATATAATAGTAGTAATAATCACTAAAGCAAGCATTTAATACTGTTCACAAAGATAGCTGAAAATGCATATGATATTTGCGTTTGTAGCATCCAGTGTAGAATTGGACAAGCGCACATATGCATCTGACTCTTATGCAAGGCTCGTATGGTTTGCGATGGAGACAAAGGGCGAACCAACGACACGATGCGTAACTGCCGTATAAAAAAGAAAAGAACTAAAACCACACGCATAAGAAGAAAGAAAACGGAGTACTGAAGATTCCCTTCGCGCTTAATGCATAGAAAGCCAACGGCAGTGTCGTCGCTTGCCAAGTCTGCGCCAAAGGCTCCTAATTGGTCGATGGGTTCGCCAGCAAGAGACACGGATAAGCCTCAATCGCTCTTTTGGCTACATACTATGAGTCGTGCAAATTAAAAACTGGTCACAAGGTCAAGTTGTGACGTCACGGTATACATACGAAAACCCATAAGGAAAAAAGAGGCAGATTGTTTTCTGATTTATTATTTTATTTTCTATAAAGAATATAAAAAAAGTCAATTATAAAAATATTTTAAATTTTTACGTACGCAGTTAGATATGTGTGATTTGCGTATTAAGAACCGTTTTTCCTTCGAGTCCCAATAGACCCCTTGGGTCAGATAGACCCCATACTGTTGTTAAATAGACCCCTAGGGGTCTATATAGACCACTTTGGCGACCCCTGCACTAGAAGAAGAAAGTAAAATTCATAGGAACCTAGATAGTATATTAAATATTTTCTACAATAAAAAGGAACACAATAATAAAAAAGTTAAAATGATGGAATCCTCAACTATAAATATAAAAAAGAAGATTGAAAAACAACCTGGAATTTCTCTACACGAAGAAAAAGATGCACTGCTGGTACATTAAAAAATCCAACTACTGAAGAAGAAAACAATATTAAAGAAGGATTACTGTGTTAAATTCACAAGAAATTATATCCATCAATACAGATTTTGATCATACTTATATGTAGTAATCAAAATAAATAAATCCTAAAGGTTCCTGCTCTTAATTCAGTTACTTAATAAGATTAATTTATTATCATTTTTGTGGTTCTTTATTCTTTCAAGTCTGTTCAATTAAAATATGATATCTTGGTGATTATATTTGATTTCAATATATTATAATGTGTGTGTTGAAAAAATAGCTTAAATGATACAATATAAAAACTGAAGGAACAAAGTACATTAAAAATAAATTAAAGAGCTGACATTTTCTATTAAGTTACTGTTAAAAAAGTATTTATTTTCCTCTTTTATTCCCTAATAAACCCACACACTATTAGCCCACATAAAATTAAAAAAACATTTTGATCCCTATGAAATTAATGGAGTTACTAGTTAAATTTTCAACGCATTTTGATTTAAAGTTTCATAACATATACCTAATGAAAAGAGTTGCAATATCTATTTTTATAGACAAGCGAGACAAATGTTTTGATATAATTTTATTTTTTTAATTAGATGAAAAACTAGTTGTCAATTATTTTTAAAAATGTTACTTTTTATTTTTTAAAATGTTTTTTTAAAAAATTTTAGTCTCTTAAAGTTATTTATGTTTTTTAGATTATTGCAAAGAAAAGTTAGTATGGATTTGAAAATCTATTCCCTCTTGTTGATTTTTAATAATTTTTCTAAAAAAACCTGAAATTTTTTTTTTTTTTGCGATCTCAGCCTTAAATTTATACTTAATTTTATGGAACATACGTTTGGGAGTATATACAAAAATTTTCACTGCTCTGTGATGAACAGAAAAAAAAGTCTTAGGGATTGAACTTTTTTACCTTCAAAACTGAAATTCTGAGAAAAATGCATTTAAAATTTGTTAAGGCATATAAAACAAAAACTTACAATGCCCATAATTTCCTAATATGTTATTTTCCAATGTATGTTCTACATTAAAACACTATTTTAATTTTACATGACTGAAAATAATTTTTTCAATTTGACATAAAATTTTGCAAAAATATTGATAGCATTTGTTACCACAAAATTACTCAGCTTAATCATTTAATTATTGGCATAAATATGCAATTAAAATACGATATCCTGGTGATTATATTTGATTTCAATATGTGATGTGTGTGTTGAAAAAAATAGCACAAATGTTGTATTAATATAATATTAATACATGTACATTATATTATATTGAGAAAGTTATTCTTAAAAGGTACTTTTAAAAAACTACTTGATAAGTTGACATATTATTTAATTCTTTTGAAAAAACAATAGAATTTAAATCTAGTTGAATTAATTTACATGTTATATAAAAATTTAAGTTATTTTTCTAATATTTTACGCTTAAATTTTTTTTCACGCAAAGCAAAAGTGTAGATATTTTAATGAAAGTTACAAAATCCAATAATATGGCTTTTTCAGTCATATTTATTTTTTATACAATAAATTATTTTCATTTTCTAAATTAATTGCAGATAAACTGAGGTTTGGAAGGTAATCATGAGATATATTCACAAAAATAATTAATATTAATTGGGGATTCATTTTTCTCATTGTCCGACCTTATTCCCTGTGATTCAACGCCTTCGTCATGTTTAGAACTCATCTCTGAGGCATCCATCAAAGAATGTGTTAATGACAACGCACCAACAACCGAGAACTACTTGGAACAATTGCTAAGTCTAAGCATAGAAAATAGCAAGAAAGATAATAAAACAATTAATAAAATAAAGCAAAAAATAACAAGAAATCAAAAGTAAAAATTATCCAAAATGTAAATAAAATGCGATAGTTTCCATATTATATAACAGATGGCGCTAAAATTTCAGGGTGCAAAAGCGCTGTCTCGACCCACTCCTAATTTATGTATTAAAATATTTTAAATCTATTAAAGATTTTAATTTTTGTTTAAATACACGTGCAGAAATATCATGACGATGTGATGAAGAATTATATCGCGTGAATTAAATATGTTTTTTGTAAAACACAAAAACAACATTAAAGGAAACAAAATTTATGTATTTCAAATATATTAAAGATTTTATTTTTGTTTAAATACATGTGCAGAAATATCATGATGATCTGATGAAGAATTATATCGCGAGAATTAAATATCATTATGAAATGAATGATATTGTGCTTGTAAATATACAATTGTTATTTTGATATTTTTGGGATATTTGTTAGAAAATATCTAGAACCCCAACTCTGATTTTAAAAAAAATTTACAAAAACCTTTCCGGGGATATACATAATAATATCCCAAATTTTCACGGCGATTGAATGTATGGTTTTTGAGTCTATCGAGGACAGACACACATTCATTTTTAACTATGAATATTGTATAATTAGATTTTTAAAAAATTCAAAGTGATAAACATTCGAAAATTCAAAACTTTTTATGAAACTGTCAATTAAATATTACCATAAAATTTTCAATATCACGCGCGCAATTCGCTAAAACTTGATTTCGTTTCCCTCTTTAAAATGTGGTAGAAAATTTGCCATTAAAATATCTGGGATTGTCAGAATAGAGAACTTCTTAGCTAACTTGGCGATATTTTTCAAAGTTTGACATTTAACAAACGTAACGTAATAAACGTTATACGTTTAATAAAAAACCATTTAAAAAATTGCTTTTTGTAAAGATGCTAAATTACACTGTGTCATAAATGTGAGAAATTTCCATTATTGATCAAATGCATAATTTTGCGTCAACTTGGTAGGGAGTAAGCAAAGTCCCACGGTTTTACCCGCATAGTTTCCGTTCCCGTAGGAATATGGAGATAAAATGTACCTTATGTTACTCGCTGATAATGTAGCTTTCCATCAGTGAAAGAATTTTTAAAATCGCACCAGCCGTTTCCAAGATTAGCCGAAACAAACAGACAGACAAAATTTTAAAAATTGATTTTTTGATATAAGTACCGTATATATATTTAAATGCATTTAATAAAAAGCTGCTAATTTGAAATTACAAACAGACACTTCAATTTTATTTATTTATACAGATAACCATTTCCAAACCTCTTCTAAAAGGATTTTGGATAGATGTAGACTTCTACAAGAATGTAAATACATCAAAGCAAATTTTGTTTGTTTTAAATTAAATTTTATAGAGAACATACATAAAAAGTAAAATATGTTAGTTAACTTAAAACTTCAAAGCAAATTTTGTTTATGTTAAATTGAGTTATATAGAGAAGAGATAAATAAAGATAAAATAATGTTTCGAATTTTGTATAAACATTACTTAAAATAGTGTAAATAGTTTAGATCCGGATGTGTAATACGTTTATATTACTCTATTTTGTACTTAATTTATGTTAAAAATTGTAATATTCGCAAACAACGCCGTTTCTTACATTACAATGACGATTCAATGGAAACTTGGCGAAATCTTGGCATCCCTTTTGGAAACCATTTTGGCGAGTTCGTCACCTTATGGATTCTTTTGGAAATTATTGGAAAAATACACTAATATCATGATCTATACCGCAAGCAGATTTTTCTCGAAAGATCCTCAAGGCCTATAAACAGGGTGTAGCTCGTCGAGACTGAGTCAGTATTGTTTGACTATCGATTAGTAGTCTTGCCTAGACCGTTGAAGAGTCGTCCAGCGATTACTTCGGCTGTTGAGTAGAACGAGAGAGTGCACCGCCCATCTGGTATAGTGGTTAGCGACGCTGACTGCCGTGCCCTGGGTCTCTATGCAAAAGTAAGCCCAACCTGAGATCTTTAAAAGTAGAGAATATAGCATGCTTTGTTAAATACTCTTTCAAACTGTTATTTGAAACAAAAAATGTACACGACTCCCAATTTCAAACACTTAGGCACGAACTGGCTTGACCGATGGCCGCATTTCGACTAAATGAGTTGAATGATAGCTTATAGTATTAGGCTAGGCCTATATATGGACAACGGTCATCCCATAATAATAGTCTTACCACTTTCGCCAGTTGACATGCAGTTTGAAATTCCGCTTTTCGGAGAATATGTAAGGGAATAATGTTTAACCTTTAAAATTTCCGGATCATCTAATTAAGACACAGTCGAGAATGAAGCGAGGCCCTGGGCCAGGTCTTAAGACGTCCCTGGCTGTGCTGTAGGGCTTGGGATCGAATCCCGGAGAAGGCATGGATGTTTGTAAATGTATAGTGTCTTTGCGGCATGAGGGTACCCTAAATAGCCGTCGAGCCGCAAGTCCTCCCGAGCCTCCCAGGGTATTCTTTCTCCAAATTGGGGTGGAATCTAGCTAAATCGCAATGTGCTCAAGGCTACGACTAACAACATGCGTACATCTAGTCCCTTGCCATGATGAATTTCGTTTGCTTGGATCTGGCACAGTCGAGATCAGGTGGCGCAAGAAACAATACGAGTGAATAATATCCAACATACTTGTATTTAGACACTGATAGTTGTGTCTGAGCGCTGTTGAAGGTATGAGGATCTTCTGAGATTTATTCAGCGAATTTCACTGTGTATCCTGCATTTTAAGGATTGTTTTTCAACAAAAAATTTCCATTGTCCTTAAAAAACTCTCTTGTTCTTTGCGATTGACTGCATAAAATCTCCGAACCCTGATCTACGTAACAATAAGTTTAGTTAATTAAAAAATTTTTTACACATTTTCAGAGTAGTTAACAAAGATACTTTGGTATTTAATTATCTAAAATTAGAACATGAGAATCTGATATGTAACCATACATGTCATATAAAAAACAAGTATTTTTTTATAACTTATTTTAGCTAATAATTTCACATATTATAGGGGGGGGGAAACCCATTTTCTAGAAGCATTCACTACAGAAATGGAAAAATATCTTAATTTACCACAGCTTCATTAATGTTTATACTTGATGATGAATCAAGTACCACTTTCAAACATTAGGAAACAAAATTATCACTTACCATTTGTAAAATTACATGCAAAAATGTGCAACATTTTGAAAGCCTCTATTCGCTGCACTATTATAGGTAAAAGATATAATTTTTCGAGAATTGAATACCAAATGTGGTAAAAAATTAAGGCATTAAAATTTTTAAATATAAATTTGAGTCCATACATTGAATATAAAAATCCTGTTTGCTCCAACATGATCAAAATAAAACAAGATATCAATCATTGGCATGACCAAGTAATTTCAGCGCGTTTTTCACATGTTGTATTCTACAATAATGTATTTTTTACGAACAGAAAGTAGTACTGTACCACTCCTCTAAATGTACTACTATTGAGCTGAAAAGAAATAATGACACATGAGAAAATTTTGTTATAAACTAGCGAAATTCAGGAAAATTCGGGAAAACTATGGGAAAATTTAAATATAATTCGGCTCATCTAGGGCACAAATGCGACCCAATGCCGAAAACCCGAGGTCAATTGGTTGCTTATTGGCTGAGAAAAAGGTACGACAGAATATGGAACGAAGACGAAATTTGCGTCCTAATAGGGCTTTTGTTCCACTACGAAAAACGCGCTAAAAAGTCATTATTGAATCCATAATTCTATTACAAAATAAATAAAAATTGTAATATATTTGTGTGGTATCAATTAACACAGAATCCGTTTTTCAGAGTTTGACTGGCATAAGGCTACCACACAGATGTAAATTTTTTTACAATGTATAACAAATATGCATTTATTGGTATTTCATAATTTGTAGATTTATCAAAATGCAATATTCAATAATTTTGATAAATTTCATTAAGACTATACACATGCTATTGAAATATGAACACATTGTGTGTTAAAGAAGTCTATGCACTCCTAGCTGAAATGTATTAACCCTTTAACTTATACAAGCATAGTACTTTATAGATTTTAATTTTAACATAAATATAGAAAAGTCTAAAAGACTCACGTATATTGGTATTATCCTGTTTATAAATTCAAGTCCTGAATAAATTTGTTGCATTGAATTAGTTACAAATATTGACCCAAGAAGAGCACTTGAATCAATTTCATGATATTTATCGAGAATTAGGATCATGAAACCAAATACGGCTATATGTATAGACATTTGATTCTGTAGGTTGTTTACTTTCTAAAATCAATACACATATTCAGAATTTTAATATAACTTTCTTTCAACTCTCTGCTTACCCTTAAATGAATAACTTGACAAATTGTTGTTTGCAGTAATCTATATTGATGAAAAATTCGGTGGTGAAAAAAAAGTGATGGAAAAAAAAAAGAGGTAATTATAGAGAGTCTTCTTCAAAACTATGGGGTTAATTGGCCAAAATCACTGACATTTTTATGTGACATATGTTGAGAAGCAAATTTTGGGCACTTATGTACTAGAATATTGACCAATTTCTTCAAATCAAAAGACATCGCCAAATGCTGCGATATTTAAGCGAGCTGATATTTTACTGGTTTCCAACACTATTTAATTTAGGTCTATCAAAAAGGTATTATATGTATTCAAGAAGAATAATACAATCTGTGGCCAGAAAGTTCGGTGAATGAGCCTGTAGAGGTCACTGCTGTACTAGTAGAATATCAACGGACAGCGCGTGGTGAAGGTCAATATTTGTTAGAACATGTTACTCTGTTAGTTTAACGCCAAACGCGAGAGGTTAATTGTGGATTGTCGCGGTGTACAAAATGGATTAGAGAATAAACATGTTGCTCTGTTTCAAACTTGGGAAATCAGCAAACGAAATGCTCAAAGAAGTTTATAAAGATGAAGCCATTACATCAAAGATTGTTTATGAATGGTTTAAGCGTTTCCGGGAAGGGCGGACCAGCCTGGCAGACGCTTATATACTCGTTCCCAACAGTGCATTACCATCCATGTAGATTATTTTGAAGGACAGTAAATTGTATTTGATGTTGTACAATACTATATTTGAAATAACAATTCATTCACCGAACTTTCTGGCCACAGGTTATATTTAAATTGAGCTAGAATGGATAAGCAACATTTTCACTTTTTAAAAAATGCATAAAAGTATGAGAAGTAGTCATTTTCAAAATAACATTTGAATTGAATGTAGATAATGGAAAGTTACCTTTCAAAAGCAATTTAAAAAAAAAATAAACTTGGAATAATTTAACACATTAATTTACTTTTTGTTTTAAAACTTAATCTAAAACACTAGAAAACTTATTAAAGGCCTTCTGAAGCTAATTTTTTAAAAAGAAAGTTGATATTAATAACTAATTAAACAATTTTTTGGTAGTAAAATTTTACTTTTTGAACTTTTCTATATATAATATGTGCTTTAATCGCATATAATTAATCCAAGGATATTTAAAAAAAAAATTTATTAACCTTGTTATAACAAATACATATATTAGGATTCTTAATTATTCTTCAACAACATTACTTAGTCAATTTTCAAAATATGTCAGATAGGATAAAATGTCACAGGTTTGAAAATACAAATGTTATTCAAAATCCAGCATGTAGTTTATGTAGATTGATCTGATAAAAAAGTCATACAAACACAGGGAGAAAACAAAATACTCTTGAATTATATTAGAGTATCTTTAGAATACTCTTAAAAAATATTAGAGTTTGAAATGCTTCAAATAAAATACACAACATTAATTCAAACTACATTTATGCTAATTTAACACTTTTTCTATTATTTTTTTTTATTTCTAATGGATTGCGGATTGGTGTTTTACCATTGCAGACCTAGTACCCGGAAGCTGGTATCCCTTTTTAGTGATGCACCATATGGGTAGATACCAATAGCCGCAAGTAATTTTGACACCCAGTTTCCTCCCTAGAGGGAGGCATCTGAGCTCTGACGATGCAAACCCATACTGGGATTTAATTTTGCCGAGAGCACTCAAATGAAACACACTTTATGGATCTTTTACATGCCGTATAATCATGCGACATGGCCGTTGTCGATTTTCTGCATCATGAAAATCCCCCGACTTGGGGCGGAGTCGAGCCGCAACCTTGGGGGCAAAAAGCTAGCGACAAACCAACCACGCCACCCAGCCGGCTTACTTTTTCTATTAAAGAACTAAGAAAAATTATACACATTTTAATAGTTCTAAATTAAAATATAATTAATCAGATTATATTAATAATCAAATAAGAGATGAATTTATGTCACCAGAATCTATTTCAACTACACTATCAATGTAAAAGTTTTTCTTCCTATAATAATTTAAAGAACAAAACTTTAATTTTATTGTATGAAATAATAAGCAAATAAATAATACAACAAAAATATCTTTCAACTATATAATAAATAGATTCATTTCACTATTTTGGATAAATACACTTTCATATTTTAGATAAAACTACATAAATAACACACACATTTCTTGAAACTTTCATTTTATATCATGCAAAAAATTTAACATATAACAAACTGTAATTTTTTGAACTTTTGACAAACACAGGTAAAAAACTGAATTATTTCAAAAAACAATACTTAATTACAAGATTCAATGAACATTTTTAAATACAAATGCTGAGTAACCAATTATATCACATTATTTTTATAACAGCAAAAATTCTAAAGTGCAAATTTAGACAATCTTTGATCATGAAATTTAACATTGAAAGAGAAAAATAAAATAAAATTTAAAAAAATAAATAAAACTGTAGAGCTTTTAAAATGTTAAATCAAAGAATGTCAATTTTAGAAACTCAACATTAAGAAATGTTTTAAGTGGGGGAAAAAAAACTTTATTAAACCATATACAGTCGACTCTCGATAATTCAAACCTTTCGATAATTCGAAGTATATGCTTAGTCCCTAGAAAAACTCTTGATATTTCGAACTAAAACAATACCTTTGGGTACACTCAATAATTCAAAGCAAAATCTGTGACTGACTAGACTACAACACGCAATAATTCGAAGTTATCTTTTAAAACTCTCGACAATTCTAACACTCACTATTATGTACAGCCCCTGTGGCAAACAGGTTTGGAGCTTACAAATTTTGAGTTGTATTGTCTCTGCGTGTCTCCCCTGTAACGTAACCCCTTTAATAACCAAATGTCTGCTATCCCTTCTTAATGTTTTCCGTTTATCAGGCGAAAATACACTTTTATTGCTATCCTTCTTCAAGTGGACAATGATTATCGCACCTGTTGTCAGCCGTCCATATTTTTCGTTTAACATGTGGCCTTGCTACACGTTTGCTCAGAAAGGATGATCCACTGTTGTGAAGAAGAGATGCGTAGTATTGTGTATGAATGTATTCTTTTAACACAGGACTTTTAACTTGTGTACAATATATATGAACTTTTCAAAAATTACTTGAAAGTAATTTGATACATATATACAACTATTGTTTTCTTACATAGTTTCAAATTTAAATGTGTTAGAAAGAAAATTCTCTTCGAGTATTTTGGGAGTTTTTTTCTACCCTCTTGATAATTCGAAGTTTTTCATTGGTCCCTCAACTTTGAATTATCGTGAGTCGACTGTATTACAAGATTTTTAAACAATTGTGATAAATAATTTTCAACAAATCATAAAAATGATTTTTAGGAATTTGATTGCAGTACAAATAATAAATAAAATCATCAACAAAAAATAAAAGTAAGTAGCAGTTAATGACAAATATGCACAAGATAGTTCAAAATAGTTAAGATTAAGCAAGTCAAATGAAAATAACAAACTTTGTTATAAATAAATGAATGAACTTTTAGAATCTGTTTTTAACTTGACTTCAAATCATAACCATTAGAGCAGTGATTCCCAAAGTGGTCCATATAGACCACGTTAGCTAAAAAATAATTTGGGAGTCCATGAAATGTAAGTGGGGGTCTACGAGTGGCTTTCATTAAATTAGATCGAGACTTTAATTTTAAAAGAAAATTTTATCAAATGGAAACCAAATTTTACCTATTTAACAGATTTATTTACTAAATTTCAAGAGGTTAATTTGCACTTACACAGTGACAGGATAAATTTTATTAAAACAAGAACCATTTTAGCGTTTCTTTCCAGAGTTAAACTTAAGAAGTATAATACTGGAGGTACCAAGTTTTCTCAATTTGTCACACACAATCAGAGAGGATGTTTTAACCTACATTCCACATTTAAATGCCTTTTATTCAGATTTTGAAACAAGATTTGAGAATGCTTTGACAATGGTAATACCATAGGCAATGAATTCAGATGGTCACATTGAAAAAAGTTATAGTACAAAAGGAACTGATCGTAATAAACACTAACAAAGCCCTTAAAGTTTAGGAACGGATGTCAGCAATTTTGGCTTTAACAAGGCAAACCTGTTATTTGTCCCAAATTATGGAATATCATTAATAAGTTTTTAATTGCTTTTCCTAATGAGAAGGAGTTGCCAATCTCCAAAAAAAAAAACAATGGACATTACTAACAGAGGAGATTTAAAGTTAAGCCTAACAAGATTGATACCAAATGTTGAAAATTTGTTATTGTAGCACCAGATTAATCGCTCCCATTAAAATCATTTGTTTGTTGTTTAGCTATTTTATTTAACAGTTATTTTATGTATTAAAATTAAATTAATTAATGTGCGCTTTTTGAGTTTTAAACACCATACTTCATTACCATTAGAATTTAATTCTTTTAAAGAAGCAGTAGTACCAGTTGTCCAAAAGGACATTTAAGTTGACAAATTTGATTAATTAAGCAGGGGTCTATGACACAAAAAAGTTTGAGAACTCCTGATCGAGAGGGTTGGATATTATACTTCAATTTCAGAAAATAGGCAAGAGGTGAAGTCATATTGATTTACATGCTCAAATTTTTGAATGCTCATAGTTAGCGTATTTGTGCCTGGATGTATGGACAAAACTCCACTCAAAATTAAGCTTTATTTTTCATTCATTTATACAAAATGCAACAGAGAGGACCTTGATAATGTTTAATATAATTTAAAAATAAGCTTGGATAAGAGAACCTTAAGAAAATCAAAGTTTTTGTTATAGATTTGCTGTTTTGAACTTGTGGCCAGCATTGTTGAGAAATGGCTTCGTGTTCTGGTGCCACTAAAGGCCTGCCATTTTTGGAGGGGGGGGGGGGGCGCTGATGGATATTAAATCTATAGAGTTTCTAAGTCAAGGTATAAAAATCCAGAGCAGTGATTCTCAACCTTTTTTGTTGCAGCACACCAATAATAAAATAAGCTTAAAATAATTTTACTGTAATACACTATGTAAAATAATTTATGATAATAATTTTCAATGGAAAATCAAATAATATGTTCGGCAAAGACAACAAAATGTTTGTTGAGTTATTTATTACAACTTAATTATAAGAATATATTTAATGCGAAATTTGAGCTTAATGATTTTTGATCATTTATTTTATACATGGTCATCAAAATGATAATGCCCTTTTCATTTTGTCATTACATTTAAAAGACTCAATCTTTGTTTAATTTTATGCAGAAAATCCGAATCACACAAATAAGATGTAGGACATTGTTACAATATTTTCAAAGCTATTTTGGCTTTTCTGGAATAATCACCTCTAATTTTAATCCAGAATGAATAAATAATAAATTCTTCCAAATGTTTTGAAATTAAATCTCGATTATAACAGAGCAAAATTAGTTCATCATTCAAAGATAATTCATTTACAGATTTATCTGTTATCACAAATGGATCCTTAACTCAATCAAATTTTAAAATATCTAAATTTGGGAATTAATGATTAACTCTCTCTTTGAGTGTAGTCAGATGGAAAATAACAATTTTATGAATAGTTTATTTCTATAAAATAACCAAATAATTCAGTTCCAGATTTTAAATTTTTTTTCCCTCAGAGTGCAATAAATAATTAAAAAAATAAAATTTGGTGGCACATTATAGTGCCAAGGCACAGTGGTTGAGAATCACTGATCTACAGCATGGGATACCAGCTCAAATATAATATGAACTTGATTCAAAATTACGAGGCCCATTGCATAAAGCACAACTATAGCCTCAAAGAACCATGTTAAGAAACAATTAACCAAATGCATGGTTTTAATTCTACAGTCTTTAAAAATTTATAATTACGTTTTGTCAATATAATAAAAAATACAAAAACTGTACACAATTTAAATAAATTATTGCATGAAAACACGATGAATTATATACACTAACAAAAGTATAAACCACATGCTTTGTATTTTGAAAGGATATACTTTTAGAAAAATCTCAAAAATCTTTATTGTATTCATATATAAAAATAATGCACAGCATATATAGTTTCATAACAACTAAATTTAAAAAATAACATTAATGAATAGATATACTTCCTTACATGTAATTCTTTGTATCACACAAAGAAAATAAAATTATAATTAATTTCTTAAATTTCACTAGCAAGATTTCTCACAATAAAGATTTGATTCATGCTGTCATTTTGTTTGCAGCCAAATTTGTAGACTAGAGGCAACATCTGAATTCCACTTATATTAAATATATAATGTACGTATTCAATATATTAGGAGGCACATAAAAATGGAAAAAAATTCTAACATAAATAAATCCATTTGAGCTTACTAAACCAAAATCATAAAAAGATGTTGAAAATTAACAACATAAAATTGAAGAGTTTAGAATTCACACATTTACCAAAATTTGCATTTCATAAAACTTCGCAGATTTTTATCACACATATATAGCTCACATATTATTTATTATCCAAAATCACAGACAAACATTCTTAGAAAATATAAATTAATAACAGTTTCATAATAAATATACACGAATTGCGAATTTTTTTCTGTACTGAAGAAAAGATTTTGAATTGACGAAAAATTATAATAAACATTGTATATAGATATTGCAATAATACACTTTTTTCTGTACATAATGTTAGTTTATTTTATAAAAATAAGCTATAAGTCATCAGTTCTGGTAATGATTTCTCATAAAAAATATTTCATATAATAAATTTAAATTCTATAACTATGCCATCGCAGTCTTTAATTACAATGATTCACACACATCTATTAATAAAGATAAAAAATCAAAAATTAAAGATGTAACTTCTACTTAAAAATATGAAACTTGTAATTTAAAATTTTACTTAAAGCTGAGCTTTATTAATGTATAAAATAACAATTCAAGCATATAAATTCCTTTAATTCAAACTATAAAATAAACTAATAGAAATATAAAAATCTCTTTTATGGTACACATTTAAGACAAGGCTTTCAATCAATGATTTCCAGAACACTGGTACTCTATGAATATAGTGTACCACAAAAAATCAAATATATAACTGTTTATAACTATTTTTTTTTTGCATTTATCAAAATACCTAAATTTTTTTCATTCAAACCAACGTGGTATTATAAATCTAATACACACTTAGCTGATATGAAAAACTCTAGATTTCTGTTAGAAATGATAACAAAAAACACTAAACACGTTATTTTCATGTCTAATCTCTGTGAAGCAGGATTTTTAATAATTACTAACATTAAAAATAAGAAACTAGGAAATATCTAAAAGAGGGATACAAATGCCTTCATTGTTTAATAATCTTGCTTAATGTTATGGCAATCCATTCCTAAGTTCTTGTGTATCACATACAATATAATGAATATATTTCATTATATTGATTGTATGTGATACACAAGAGGAGAGCAGATACAGAGGCACTTTATTCTTTTTAAATGTAAAGTTTAAACTGATTGACCAGTCACTTCGATACAATACACGTGACACTACTATTTCCTTTCTTTTTTTGATAATTATTTTTATGTAAAATGGCCTTTTTCTTTCAATGCATTCTCAATTTTCAAAAGGTTGGCTATCCTGTTTCAAAGCTTATGCTGGATTGCAAGTATTCTGCAATAAAAAAATGTCAGAATTTATTAATTTTCCAATTTAAAAAAGACTATGAACCTAGAATATAAGTTAATAAATTCATTCAATGCGATATCACATCAATGTGAATACAAAACACAATTTAAACTATTTTTTAGCAAGGTAAAATACAAAGATTTTTAAATTGAATTTTACTTCTTGAATAAATATATTGTTGTACCTTTATGAAATTCATTAATTTATTAGAGAAAATCACTTAAAAAACCTACTGTGCCCAACTCAGTATAAGTGACCTTGGGCCCTGAGGTGCATGAGAATATGTCCCGATCAGGTGGTCAGTCTGACGTAAAAGGCCCAGTGTTAAGTTCCCAAACAAGCTTGGTACTCATTTATCGACCCACTGAAGGGATGAAAGGCTGAGTGAACCTTGCCCAGCCTGGGGTTTGAACTTCGGACATGTGGTGTGGAAGTGCGATGCACTAACCACTCAGCCACTGGGCTTCATTAGAGAAAGTAAACTCTCCATAAATAAAAACATAGCATAAAAATTGTTTAAAACTTTCTTTCATAACAGCAATATAAGCAATGTTAATTTATTAAACCTATGAAGCACTATTTCTTTATGTTTAAAAACAATTTGTTTCATTGTACATCCCCTTTTTTTTGTAGTCTTCACAGCTAACTTAATAAATTTTAGGCTATAATGTTATGATATTAACATTCATAATTCAATTACTACAACATTATTTAAAAAGATTTCAAAATATTTGCTGTATCACAAAATTTATATCACAATCAGCATTATTCAGCTGATGAAGCAAACTATCAGCAATAAAAGTTATAAAAATCCATTTATAATACCTTTGTTAATTAGAAAGAAATATGAATTCTCAAAATGTTGAAATATAACTAATTATTTAGGAATATTAAAAATAACATAATAGCTATTTCATTAAAATAATGAATATTATACACATTCTTATTCTTTTTATTCATCAGCATTTAAGTAAATTTAATGGTAGTTTGTGTTTCTTCAAAGATAAAAATGACAATTTTTTCCCCTTTTAATAGATTATGTTTCTAAATTTGCACATGTAACTTGTTTAAAGTTTAATCAACTTTAAAATAACCACTATTTTATTTTTGCAAATTTTTTTCGTTCAGTCAGACTTTTCAAAACTTGAATTTCCTTTTTTATTAGAATATTTCATTTGAGAAGATTCAATATTTTTTTTTCTAATTCACAAGAATGTTTCTTAACTGAATACATCGTCTAATATTTCTGAAATAGATGCATATTTGAAACATTTTGCTTTTATCACAGTAGAGCATCTGGTATTTCTAGCTGGATACGTTTGGCATTTGAAACACCAACAGCATAACAGGCACTTGATGAAGTAAAATTATTGACTACTTTTTCCTAGAATAAAAAATTTTGAAAAAATAAATATATGTTCAACTAACATTTGCAATACACATACAAAATTTTATATCATGAACAACGAAAGAAACATTTCCTTTTTATCTCTTAAAACAAATAATTGAAAAAGAATCAAGAGATACTATTTTTTGATATAACATTAGCTCAGATACTGATATATGTTACTTAATAATTAAAGGATATAAATTGAATTTTTAAAAGAATCAATTTCAGATTATAATTATTTTTAGTTTTGTTTTGCCAAAAAGATTATACAGAAAAAATTAGCATTCCATAATGTTTTATTAGACTAAAGTAATGATTCATTTTTGTTTTTAAATGCAGTGAACCCTCATATAAATCCAAATAATAAAAAAGAATCTTAATGAATCCAATGATTAATAAGTGTAACTGAAAAATTGAGTTAGAAGCATAAGACTATATGGCTACGCAGATTTGTACCTCGATAGAGGCTTGGAACATGATTTTTCTGATTATAGATATGTAAGCAATTTTGAGTTTGAAATCTTTTTTTGTGAAATAATTTACCATTATTTTTTGTTTTATCTCAAAATTAAGGATTTTTTGCATACAGGAAAAATGGATACCAACTATAGACAAAATTTGGCCTACAAAAACCTGGTGAGAAGCAAGTTAGACATCAGGGGTGGCTCTAGGCCCGGACAAACCGGACCCATGTCCGGGGCGGCATTTGGACCAAATTTTAAAAATACTTTTTTTTTTGTTATGGAAAATTTGGAAGAAGTTAAAGTATACTATCTAGGGGAAAATATTCAGAACGAGTTAATTTCTCTTTTATATGAGAATATTAAACTGTACATTGTTCATAAAATTAAACAAGCTAAATATTATTCGATAATTTTAGATTGCGCCCCTGATGCCAGCAAGATTGAACAAATGACATTTAATAACGGAGTGAATATGAAAGGCGAGAAATCAGGGGCTCAATTTAAAATAAGAACGTTAAATCCGCGAATAATCTACGTGCCATGTAGTAGCCACTTTTTAAATTTGGTCGTTAATGACATGGCAAAAGCATCCTTAGAAGCCTGTACTTTTTTTAATATAGTCCAAAAGAATTTTTTTCCATCAACTTTGCGTTGGGTTATATTATTAAAATGTATAAAGGGCACAAAACTTTAAAGCTACTTAGTGTAAATAGCTGGGAAAGCTGAATAGAGGCTATTAAACCCTTAAGTTATCAACTGGGAGGTTTTTATGATGCTTAGTTTTTATAATAATGCTGAAATTGACAACTCTATAAGAGATGAGGCCTCTGGATTATTAAATTCTACTTAACAATTCAATTTCCTATAGCCATCATTATTTGATATAAAATCTTTAATTTCATTAAAATCCAATAAGCAAGCTATTGCAAACAAAATATTACGATCTACCATCTACTATGGAACTCTCAAGAAGTTGTAAAGATTTTTTTAAAGATGTGCTTTTGATAAAATGCACTGTGTTGCAAAAGAACTGGCCGTTGAGATTGGTATCTCTGCTAACTTTGAGGTGACGCAGCCACAGAGTTCGACGGAAAAATATAAATTTTAATTATGAAACACACGATGATCTGATGGAATATCCTAAATTAAAAATCAAGATAGAGTTTTATTTTTTTACATTGGACGAAGCAGTTAATGCCTTGGAATGCAGATTTAATTTAATGAGTACTGACAGTAATTGTTTTCATTTTTGTACAATATATATGATTTAACAGATACCCTTAAAACTTTAATTAATTAAAAACTGTAAAAATTTAGAAATGATGTTGACCGACGGAGAATCATTGGATGTAAACGCGCTTGGTTGAGCAGATGAGATAATGTCAGTTTCAGCTTTAGCCAGGCAACAAAAAAAACCAGTTGAAGTTTTTAAATTTATTTCTGTTTTAGAATTTGCTCCAAATCTTGCTATTGCATTTATTTTACTTTCTTTGCTAATAAGTTTGGCAAGTGTAGATATTAATTTCTCAAAATTAAAATTAATAAAAAAATTTCTTACAGTTCACAGATTCTAAAGATAGATTAAATTGCTTCGCTACACTGGCTATCAAACATGAAATAGTTGAACAAATTGATCAGAAAGTTTTCAGAATTAAAAATCAGAAAAAAAAACAGTGGTAATTTTTTTATGTTTTTGTTTATATATATATGTACTGTTAGCTCCCTTTTTCTTCGAAAGGAACATTAAAGTTTTAAAGGTGTGCATTTATGAACAATTTTTATCTTTTTTAAAAATAGTTTTTTTTTTTTACTTTGGCGAGAGGGGCGGCATTTTTCATTTTTGTCCGGGGCGGCAAAATTGCTAGAGCCGGCCCTGTAGACATCAATCATTATCGGAGATTGTAAGAAATAATCTGTTGCATAAAAATTGCATTCTACATATCACACATATTTCCAATTAATTACTCTTGAAAACAGTCGAGTGTCATGAATCTGAATGATCCTACGCCCAAGTCACAAAGAAGTTAACAATTCACAATAAAAAGTGATCACCACTATAGCAGAATTTACAACAGCAAGGAACTGCAAATTAACTGTACTCATGAGGTGACACAGAAAGTCTTTTTTCCCCAGGCAATTGTTATCATTGCTCTCCACAGTGTTTGGGAGAAAATATACATAGGAAAATCTGTTATTAAACTTTCTGATATCAGCCTGCATGCCAAGAGACCTGTGTTTTATATATTTGTAATTCTGTTCATGGGTAGATCATTTGAGATTATGCAGACATCGTTTATGAATAAAGGTGAATTGAGCCTATAGTTCGCTTACAAATGAATAGAAAACCAGCTAGCTAATATCAATTCCCAAGGAAGAAACTAAGAACACAGTATCACCAATTTCTTATACAATTTCTTTTGAGGTGTAGTTTACTGACATGAAGCAAAATACTAATCAATGGCTGCACAGTTTTACACATGTTCCCAAGAGGTATGTAGATTGTTGTACACTATAGAGAAAAAATCCTACTATCTTATGTATCGCTTTTCCAGGCAGCTATTGGAGTTCCAGAGCTATAGGGAACATTCTATTGATGAATGATAATGTTCAACCCTACAGGGCTGACACTGTCAGGGACTTCTTCCTGATTAAAGGTATTAATTAGATAGACTGGCCAACCAGGTCTCCTGACTTGAATCATATAGCGGATGGGATTATCTTGATAGGTATGTTCCTACTCATAATCTCCATCTATAACGCTAAAGGATCTACAAATGACACTCCTTAAAGAATGGGATAATCTGAGCTTAGATATTCCTAATGGGCAAATTATGAGTATTCTCATCAGTCCCATATTTATTTATCTTATGAGATCAACCTCTTCCGTTATATGTATTAATAATGCTTACAGGTATTTTTTTTTTCTGTGCTTATCACTTATAATTATTCACAATATATGGACTTGGATGTCCTCTGCTTATTTGTGTTTACTGTTTTAAAATTTTTCAATGCGCATAGCATTCATTATTGTGCATAATTGTTGTATGTCATGGTTAAATTATAAGCATAGTTTGACAAATTGTCAATTACTTACATGACATCCCAATGTTGTCAGCAGTCCAGGAATATAGTATTACTTGAACGGCAGGCGATGTGGGCGTTTCAAATGTGCCGCCATTAAAGAAATGTAAACAAACCCGTGAGAACGGGGTAAAAATTGAGTGGAGTTGAGAAACAGCTTTTGCTGATGGCAGCTGTTCATTGGAGATCCGATCGTCGCTTGTGACGTCACGATGCTATCTGGCCACTCAGGAGTTTCTCAATAGTTTACATCGCTTGTCGTGGAAGTGATGCAATATGTTAATTATATTAGTGTATAAATATAGATCGCTACTGCTGTGATATGGGTAGCAGTTGAGTGTTTTCTCAGCGAGCAGCTGACTCTCTGCTGCACTCATGTCTTTGAGCAAGGTGCTCAGTTAAAATGTTTTTTTAACTTTTTCATTGTAAAAATGTCACTGTAAATTTCATCTTTTAAATCATCTTCAATAAATGTGATTGTTCTCGAAATTCTTGTCTTTGATAAAAGTCCTCCACACCCGTTATTCAATTTTTAGATCCACTGTTAATAACCCTGCTAATTAGTTAATTTTCACACTTTAAAATTGGAAGTGTAGAACTTAAGATAGAACGACAATAATCATATGCCTCGATTTTAAATTTCCTAGTCAACAATCTCTTTCATTCTTTAAAACTGTCAGACTAACTTTAATTTTGGGTATGTGTATGTAAAAGACATAATTTCTCATAAGTAAAACTTAACAATGTAACACTTTAAATCAATATTATTGACTGTGCTTTGTTTAAAAAGTTCAAAATCTTGTTTTGCTTAAAGTTGAAACTAAAATCCATATTTTTCCAATAATATGTTCAATGATAATCAAAAGTCTTTTAACAGATTTGTCAGTCACTAGATTAAAAAAATTTTAAAAATTTAATAAAATTTCAAAAAAAAAATCAGACTTTTGAATGATAAACTTTTTATACAAACGTTCAGAAGATTTCAATATGTACCATAATTTTTATGAAATTTAACATCATTTTGAAGAGAAATGACACACAGTGGTTATTTTACCACTGATATGTATGAAAAGTAAAATACAGTCAGATTTCTGAATATTAGAGATATTATGCTTGAATATAATTCTTTTTTATAAACTATTAACATTTACATCCTTTTCTGACAAAACACTGCCCTCAGGAGGCTCACCTTCTTAAGGTGAGTACGGGTGTCACAATCCTGAGGTGCCCTAGTGATCTTTTCTTTTTCCCAAGGGATTTACTGTCTTTGGTAGACATGGGTGTCACGACCCTGGGGTACTCTAGTGATCCTTCTCTATTTTCAACCCTCCTCCTTGTCATCCATTTTTCTCTATCTTTCCTTTCCTGTCTAGACCACAGCTACAAAAATAATTAACTTGAATGTTTAAAAGTAATTTCTAAATTATTTTACTTAAGATTACTTAACAATTATGATTAACATATTTAGGGTTTCATTTTGTGTTGCATTAAATTAGTTTCATTTTCACTTCATTGTTTCTCTTATTTAGAATTTTGTATTGTTTATTTGTTGTTGTTGGCAAACATACCAACCCGCATGTTTGCCATATGCGGTATCCCGTAAGGGGGAAAATGGTGTCCTGGGGATACCTTTGTGTTCCCTTTGGCCCATCCTTCGCTGTAGATGGGAGGTAGGAGTGAGCCTACTCCTGTCAATCGGCTAGTGATACCTCTCTTCAATGTCCCCGGAGAGACATTGCTGTAGGGTTAGTGCTGCAGATAAGGGGTGGTGGGTTTATCCGTTGGATCCTCGCCCTGATGCTGTAGCACTATATTTTGGGTGTACTCCAGGTAAGAACAGTGCCTGGTTTTTGCCAGATGACCGGCACACTGCCTCCCTTGTTGGACTCCATGGTGCGTGGAGGCATGCCAGAATGAAGTTTTATTCACGCCTAAGGATCCAAGTCAGCAGTGCCCAGGTAAAGGCCTTGTTTTACCCAACATTAACATAGACAAGATTTCTTCTCCCTCTCGCTTTTTAATTTTATCTTTTCCGAACAATGGAATGTCTCAAAAGTCACTGTTTGCGACACAGAAAGCTATCACAAAAATTGGCGGAGAACCGAAATCTGTCAAAAAATTATGATCCAGAGATTTACTTATAGAAACTTTCTCTGCTGCACAGACAAAAAATTTTTACTGGCCAAAATGTTCTTAGACAGTCCTTTAACAGTAAGTCCTTATAGTTCATTAAATACTTCTCGCGGTGTCATATTAGAACCTGACCTGTTGTACACCTCTGAAATAGAGATCCTAGATGGATTCTCTGACTAAGGTGTCATTCAGGTCAGAAGAATCACAATTAAAAAAGATGCAACAATTATTCCTACTAAACACTTAATCTTAACTTTCAATAGCCTGAAACTACCCACAACAATTAAAGCCGGATACCTCAACTGTAAGATTCGCCATTATATTCCGAATCCTCTGCGCTGTTTCAAGTGTCAGAAGTTTGGACACTCTCAAACTTCCTGTTGTGGTCAATTAACGTGCTCTAGATGTGCATCTGCTGGACATCCTTCCACGAATTGCAGTCTAGAGCCGAAAAGTGTTAACTGTTCAGAGCCTCATTCCTCAGATTCGAAAATATGCCCTAAATGGAAATTAGAAAAAGAAATTCAAACAATAAAAACTAACAAAAATATATCATATGTAGAAGCATGAAAATTAATAGCCCCACAACCATCTCAAACCTACGCTCAGGCAGTCAAATCCATAACTGTGAACAATTTCTCACAAACCAATGAAAATATTACAAAAATAAAATGCCCACAAATAAAGTTACTTCAACCATCTTCATCCCTCTCGAAACAAAATATATGTGCACCTATTTCTACATCGTCTTCTTCCACTCAGGCACACCTATTACCTTCCACTTCTATAATATCAGAATGCAAGCCACCTATTCTCACATTTAATACAAATGTTCCTACATACTTACAAAATCAAACAATAGTTCAGAAATCAAGAAAAAAATTTCCCGTGAAATTTACTAAAACAAGTACTCTTCATCTTCACCTTTCTAAAACCAATATACATCCTGAAGCTAAAACTAGTGCTCTCCTAAATCTAAAAAACTGTTTAATAAATCGTAGAAAAAAGCGTCCGCCTGAAACCATATCTAACACAATAGAAATTAAAATGGCACTATATAAACCGAAAAAAAAGTACACCTGTATAGGACACATCTGATGAAGAGGAAGTAAACTATCGAGTGATAACACCGACCAGGTATCGGAAATGACTTTTCCAATCATACTTCGCGGACTTGGTGGGGGAAATCCCCAACTAAAATGTATTTACTATTGTTTTTAAAACTTCTTATACACAATTTGTAACTTTTAATAATAAAATGTATAATGATTTTATAAATTTATTCATTAATTTTATACTTTGAATATTTAAAAAGTTGTTTGGCACAGCTTAGCCAGAATTGGCTCTAGCGCCATAAAACCCCACATTCACTCACTCACTGACAAAAACACCCCTAATGGATTAAACTCCAGTTTAAGATGTATCTGAATGTAATTGTATGAATAGCTAGGAACATTTGTATTTTTCTCCCACAAATTTTTAGTACTATGACAATATTTAAATTTATAATTCTATTTTCTCATCAATTAAGTTAGAATAAAGGGATAAAACTAAATGAGTGTGAAGTAGGAATTCTTACCAATAGAAAGCAATGTTTTCTACAATAGTCATCCCAACCAATATTTCTCATATCTATTAAATTTATTCACTGTTATTAAAAAAATAATTTTTAATATTCTTAATGTAGCTGTACAAAAATAGTATAAATTGTCCGAAGGGAAGAAATTTTTGATTTTAATGGATTAATTAACTAACATAGTTAATAAACGTTTATAGCAGAATTTTCTGATTGTAGAATCCACATCCCCCCCCCCCTTAAAATCCAATCAAGAATAGTCTAAATAGCTTATGTTCCAAATTTCAATCAAAATTTTCTTTTTCAAGAGAATCTGTGATAATTGTATTAATACTTAAACATTATGAACTAATATGTGGGTTCTTTAGACTGCAATCTAATCATACATATTGACTTTGAATATTTCCTAAACAATTGAAAAAAATTGCATGAAATGTTCAACTTTAAAGTTTCATGTCATAAGAAACTACTGAAATTTTAATATATATTTTTAATTCATCTTTTTCATAAATGTACTGAATAATTCACATTTTAATATGAATTTTCTAATTTTTTTTGTATTGTTTTTAAAACTGAAAAATAAGTTTGGTGTAAAAAGCTTCAAACTTCAAACTGTGCAGAGCCAAAAATTTTACACAAATTTTTTGAAGACATGGTTTAATGCTAACAAATACAAAATTTTAAACGCAATAAAACTAAGGAATTTTCAAGCCAAATTTAATGAAATTTGAGCTCTTTCTCCTCCAAGATGAAAAATCAGATGCATGAAAAAATATATTCAAAAGAGAAAATTCCTTTTTTTAGAAGTAAATTTACTATTAATACTAAATAATTTAGTTCCCTTTGAGAATAATAGTAATTTGGTCTAGTTAGTACAAGAATTAAGAAAATATCAGTGTCCCTTTTTTTGAAAGCACATTTTCACTAATTGTAATTGAATCAAATGAATTAGCAAGTATAATATAAATTATTTTAATACTAGAATCCTTAGCACCATTATTTTACATAACTTAACTCTAAGTGGTACAATAACACATTGGAGGGCCAAGGCCACTGTGTCCATCTCAGTTTCCCTGACCTTTGGCACTGAGGTGCATGAGCAGATGTACCAGTCAAGTGGCGAGTCTGATGCGAAACCTCCAGTGTTTAGTTCCCAAGCAAGCTTGATACTCATTTATTGACCCACTGAAGGGATGAAAGGCTGAGTCGGCCTTGCCCATCCCAGGGTTGAACCACAGACCTGTGGCATGGAAGCACGATACGCTACCACATTTTACACAAATAATGCTAGAAAAAAATAAACTAAAATAGAGATTAAAATATCACAATTAATGACATAAGATGCTTTTACCTGGTATTGTGTAAGCTTCAAGACCCACCAATAATTTATTGAATAATTCAGTACTTTTTTCTTTTGTAGAGTATGGTATACAAAGAAATGTCAAAAAATGTTTGAGGTCTTTTTTTCTTAACCTTCAAAACAAACAAAAATAAGTTATTTTAATAACATAAATACAATCCAAAAGAGTTTAAAGTTCAGGTTAATTAAAATAAAAAAATCTTATGAAAAAATAGAAAATCAAATAAAATAGTTAAAATTGCATTTCTGCCTTTTTTTAAATAGTTTGTTATTCTTAAAGCAATATTTTGAAACTTTTTATGAAAAATGTTAAGAAAAATATATTGTGAATATATTTCATTAGCATTTTTTTCCACAAATTTAAAGCATGTACAGTATAAAATGCAACATATGATAAATGCGTAGAACTCATAAAATTTATATGTAAAAATGCTTAAAGAAACAAAGCATGTTTTGATGTAGAAATATGACTAAAAAAACTGATTGCACATTATTTTTATGCAATGTAAGTATGCCTTTTCATTTGTGCTAGAAAATAATATAATTTATAAGTTCTCAAATATTTTGGTTTGAGAGAAGGACTTATGCGAGATTTAGATTAAGAATATTGCATATGATAAATGATACAATTCATGAATGTTTTACAAGAACTATTTAAAATTCAATCAATAAATTTTCTCAAAATATCAAACTAGATAAATTTTATATTTAATATACAATATTAAAATGTTCAATAGTTTTGCATGTGAACAAAATGTTTTCAGGATTTTAATATACTGCATATTCCCATGTATAAGCCAAGGACTTTAAAACACAGGGATTGGCTTATATAACAGACTGCTAATCTGAAAACCTCTCCATTTTTAAAACATTTTTTTTTGTTTGTTATTTCAATCTTTTAACCTACTTTGTATATTTTACCTTTATTCAAAAAGAAATAAAAATCACATAGATCATTTAAATTTGTTGACAGAATCTAAACTGAATGTAAAATTCACGTTCGTTGATTGGAGTACCTAGATGCACATTACCATCACTTTAAACCTTTTAACCTCACTTTTAACCTTTTTTCATATTGGCACGATCTAAAACTCCACTTAGGTATTTTACACCCTTTGGCAGAAGTCTCTTAAAAATAATCATAAGAGGTAAGCTTGCTCAATCTTATATGTAGCAAAAAGCTACTGTAAACAGCATTTTTTTGTTGACTACTGTCTTCATAAAAATGGTTTAAGAGCCATCATTATTAATGATGTCATTTGATTGCAAATCAAAATAGCACCAAGAATGAAAATCTTGTGTCTTTTGATTTGCAATCAAATGACACAAGATTTTCATTCTTGGTGCTAATTTGATAAAACTTTAAACTATATTCTTTTCATACTTTTAAATGTGCCACTGAGGCTTCAGTTTTTTCTTGTAGCTCTGAAGGCAGATTTTTTGCAAATCTTGGAAGTTCTTACACAAAAATATTGTGTCAATAAAAAAATAAAAAAAATTATTGCAACATTAACCGAGGGGGAATAAACATTGGGTTACTTCACAAATGCAGGTTGCTTCATTAAGGTAAGCACCTTTATTTGGATTGATCTACAGGTTACAATAAAACCATTCATTTTATAGATTCTGGAACCAATGTAGCAAGTTTTTCCTGGGGGGGGGGGGAGTATAGATTTACAACAATGTGGAGCCTTTTTTGAGATTTTGGCATCTTCGCTAATTCAAGAAATTTTGCATGATATAAAATTATGTAATTCAAATAAAATTTGTTTTGCTATTCTGAAAATTACCATTTCTTCTCCTTTAACATAAAGATTGTTATTGCTGAAATTTTTACAAATGTAATTCCTTATAACCATTTCCAAAAAAAATTCAACAAAACATGCAATCTTAAATCGACTCATTAAATTCCAACTGCTATCATTTATGTCAAAACTAAGTAACAACTATTGAAACAGAAAATATATATTGAACAAAATAAAGAATCAACAGTTATTTTTAACATTATAGGAAATATAAGATAATACATAATCTTATGTTTGAAAATCTCAAATTTTCTAACCCACTTACTTTTTTAAAAAGTTTACTTTTTGCTTCCACACACCAGAATCTTTACAAAATGGAAAACCAATAAATGTTAAAATATCATTTCTTAAGACTTCCTACAAATAATAATAAAAATATGAATTAGAAAGTTTTGCATTTTTAAATATAGTTCTCAAAACTTTTTTACTTTTCCTCCCCCTTTTTCAACTGGAAATATTTTTGTGACAATGATAATGGAAGTACATGCACTAAAAACATGAATTAAAACATTTCCTAATATTTACTGACTAATGAAATTTATTTGAAAGCAGTTATTCAATAAACATTTTTGATATATAATACAGTTATCTATATAGGAACATACATCCAATATTATATATTCAGAAACTTTTAACTATCAATTACTACTTTAAAAATTAAATCCTGGAAAGTTTACTTTTAGTTATAAAAGCATCTATAGATGGAAGTTTTAATCAAGTTTTTGTGACTCCCCACCCCCTCCCCCAACTTCACCAAAATTTAGTTTGTGATCCAAAATAAGGACATAACCCATATTTTAAGAACTCTTATTTAATAATACCAATAAATTATGAAATCAACAAAAATTCATTAGGTATAAAACAAACATTTTTACACATTTTATTATAACTAAATTTGATCAAGTATTTAGGCACTTTTTACAATCTATTAGTTGAGACAACATATTTAAAAATGTCTTTATTCAAAAACAGATAAGAAATATTAATTTGTTTTAATGATCATTAAAAAAATCTTATTTCTATGAGAATACAAATACATGTATAGTACTTTTAACATATGCTGTATGGTCAAATTTATCCTGATCCCCTCCTCCTTCTATAAAGAAATGGATCTGGTAAGTGATGTAATTTGAGTGTGTTAAGTGTACCAAAAGCTATGAATGTGTTGGTAGCAGGGATGTACACAGACTTATATGGGAGGGGGGGGGGTTACATTCTAGAAACCACATAGATGAAAGCCCAGAGGGGTAATTTCTGTGGTAAAAATTAAAAATGTGTTTAAGGCACATCAGGTCTGTATAAGAAGTTTGAAGTTGCAAACCCCACTTGTGTATGGCATTGATTAATAGTGGTTTGTAAGATCCTATTTATGCATTTGTGAGACAATGAAGGTTAGTGAACTTTGATGGTGCATTATAATAGGACACTACCTTTGTGAGAAATCAGTTTGAGAAATTTTAAGACATCCAACAAAAGCCAAAATCTGTTGTTGTTGCTTATACCACCTGATCGACAGTAACATCAGATCAAGGCCCATGAAATTCATCGCGGCTAAGGGCTAGAATTTTACGCCTGTCATTAGCCTAAGCTTACAACCAAAATCTAATGTGAGTGACGTAATTGTGAAACAGAAACATCGAGGCAGTAAAATTAGGAAGACAAAAGGGGAAGTAAAAAAATTAGTTGACACATTCGCAGAACTCTGATATGAGTAATGAAGCAAAATTGCAAGGCCTTGTTGGTTGAAATTACTCAGGAGTTCCAAAGTATATCAGGTGTTAGTGGTAACATAGGACTGTTCATAGAGAGTGAAAAAAAAGCCCTAGGATTCCATAGCCATGCAGCTGTTCATAAGCCAATCACTATCCACAATGCAATGTTTACCATCATTGGACTGTGTACATGTGGAAAAATATTCTTTGAAGTGATGAATCTAGTTTTACAATTCGGAAGACTGATGGAAGCTTGGGTTTGGCAGATGCTTGGTGAGCACTTTATAAGTAACTGAATTATGCTGACTGTAAAGTTTGGAGGTGAAAATATTGTGGTGTGGGGGGTGTCTGGGTCCCTTAGTTCCTGTTGTTGGAAAGAGAGAGAGGGGTGGTTAGACAGTGGGATTTAGATTGGGGCTTCTCAGAGCCCTAATCTAAATCCCATAGAACTATTTTGGAAAGCTAGTAATATTGTTAGCTTATTCAGTCCTCATCACCGACATTCACTTTGGCTGCGATGAATCTCTGGAAGTCAATTACTATGGCTGCCTATAAAAAAACTAATGAAAAGTCTCCCCAGACATGTGCAGGCTGTCATCAATGCAAACAGAGGATCCACATCATATTAATGTACACCTGAATACTTTGAGTTCATGCCACTGGGTGTCCAGATATTTTTGGACAAATAGTGTAACATATGGTTTGTTCTTTTACAAAAATGCACCTAAAGATTAGTAATATTAACTAAGAAATGTTATAATACCAATATTAAAAATACAGAATGCAAATACATACAACATTTAAGTAAAATGTAAAGGAAACATTAAATTTAATAACATTTTTTTATAAACTAACAGTTTAGATATAAAAATATACACAACTATACGAAAATTAATAAAACACTAGAGGGGGGGGGTCACCTCTTGTCCGCCTAACAGCAGATCAACCCCCATTGTACAAATTATACAACTGTTCATACTCATTGCTCCAATTATAAAATTGCAATTTGCATATTTATGTAGTTCTAAATTTGATGTCTGGTTCAAAGTTTTTCTAACTGTTCAGGATATAAATTTTCAAATAATCTCTTCTTTACAAATTTCTGTCTTTCGTAACTTTCTTCATTTGTTCTTTATCTTGAAAAATTTGAATTGGCACTATTCAAATTTTTAAGACCCATTTTTACTAACTACACCTTATGTATAAATAAATATATTACAGTATCACTAAAAACTTTTTTTTTTTGTATATAGAGAAAGATAAATGCTGTATTATGACTTTATATCAATTTAAATTCCAAGAAAAAAGTTTATATTTTCCAAAACATAAATTGAATAATTAGGGTACAAAGTTTTAACTGAATATTAAAAAAAAAAATCTACGTTTGGTAGATTAATTACAGTACCAGATTTGGAGGTCCATAAAGTATGAAATGTAGGTGAAGAATAGTACTTAAACTTTCATTTGCAATAACACTGTTAATTGGATCTACAAATGAAAAAAAGAATTAAATCAATACATGCACACAAGTAAAATTAATAATAAATATAATTATTAATTACCAATCACACATAACTACAAAGATATTTTTTTTAATGATGAATAAATATGAGGGTTTATTTAAAAGCAAACATTCAAATAATTAAACATTGCTTTTTAATCCTAATAGTATCTTCTAAATACTTCTCATAGTAATATTCCTCCATAAAACAAATATATTACTTTAACTGCTGTAAAAAAACTTTGTACATCTGCTATGAGAAGTGTGAAAGATTTTATTAATTACTTAGATTTTTATCACTAGATACTTTATCCCTTATTTGATGAAAATATGCATCCATCATCAACAATAATTCATGCTATTCCAGTATAAATTAAATTATTCAATATATATAAGAGACCTTGACTTTTATTTGAAAAAAAAAAGATTTGTTTTTCATTAAATCTCTAAATAGTCATCAAACTGCACGTCCTCTCGTGAGGTTGGTGGAAGGTCTCTGACCATCCCCAGGGTGTTCTCCCTCAAAATCGGAGCGGATTCGAGCCAAATTGCACTGTCATCTGAATGGTGCTCAAAGCCACTGCTAATGACAGGCATACATGTAGCCTTTTACTGTGATGAATTTCGTGGGCTTGATTCAATGTTTCTGTCAATCAGGTGGCATAAGTAACAACAGCAACAACAATACATTAAAAAACAAGAAATAATTTCCATGTACATAAATTTGGAAAACAAGGTGATATTTTTTAAAAAAAAAAAATTAAAAATTTCAAGATTATATATATCTTGTTTCAAAATTCTCAATCAGTTTGGAACTTGAAAAAATAAATATACAAATTTTTACTTTTTAAAGATAATAACATAGGATTTTTCTATAGTCCAATAAGTAAGGTTACTAGATTTAACTTTCACAACTGGTATAGCAAAACCACAAAATGCAATTAAAAGCTAGTTGCAAAAACAATTGAAAATTCAATGCACTTTCTGTTCAGCAAAATAAAAACAAAACGAAACTAGAAGAAATATATATAAAAAAAATACAAAGAAACTTTTCTGAATTGGAAAACTATATTTAGAAACTGTAAATCCTTGTAAGAGAAATTTAGGTTGTTTCAATTTCCCCTGAATAAATAAGAACTAAATCAAATGCAAACAGAAACAATTAAGATCTAGTGCGATTCAGTTAAGTTAGTATGCCCAAGTTTTACTAATTTTTATCAGTAAGAAAAGAAAATACTAGACAATTATACGAAATTACTTTCATTCTGGAAGTGCTCATTAAGCACAAACATTTATTTATATAAGAAGAAAATTAATTTCAAGTTAGAGAAAGAATAATCATTAATTAGCTTTTAGCAGTTTGGGGAAAAAATAATCATGAAAAAGAATTTCTACCAAGCATGCAAGAGAGTGAAAGATAAAATATTAAATATAAAGAAGGAAATCTCATTTTTATCATAGTTTATATCCTTTTATACATTGTTCTTAAATAGACTAATGCTAAGAAGAAATTTAAAGCTTTTGCAGTCCACATAAAAATTTGTCTTATTTATTATTTCTCTTTTGACATTTCAATAGTACTTGAAAGAAAAAAAAATCCAAACTTATTGAGTATTAGAAAGTGATGGAGGAAATGGAGTACTTTGACAACAGAATTGAATTTTTTTTCCTCTTCTTTTAAACTGGTAAAGAATAGAAACAAATCACAAAAATGCAATGTGTAGAAGCATTGTGGCAAATGCAAAATAGACTTGCATAGACAAATAAATGATTTTTTATAAATTTGAAGTTTATAGAAAATGTGTATTACTTTTAAATACTTACAATATTTGAATATTTTATTGAAAAAAATAATTCTAATTTACATTGAAAAGTCAATTTTGTTTCACATTTTAAAGCCTAAGTAATAACACACACGTACGTTTAGGTTCTAATACTCGTAATAGATATGTCAAAAGAGAAAAATATGATTATGAAAAACAAGTAAATATAAAATGATTCATTACATTTGGGATAAATGCTTTCCCATGTATTGCAAGGATAGTTGGAAGCTCCAGTATTAGTTAATCCATCTATTAAAAGAAAATATACAAAAGATTACCTAATATGATGGATGCTAAGGTATAAAGGTACAATTATATTAGCACACAGCCAATTTAAGAAATTTACAAAAGAATAAATAAGGTTCTAATACTTGTAATAGATATTTCAAAATAGAAAAATATGTTTATGAAAACCAAGTAAATAAAGTGATTCATTACAATTGGGATAAAAGCTTTCTGATGCATTGTAAGGATAGTTGGAAGCTCCAGTATTAGTTAATCCATCTATTAAAAGAAAATATACACAAGATTACCTAATATGATGGATGCTAAAATATAAAGGTACAATTATATTAGCACACAGTCCATTAAAGAAATTTATGCACAAGAATAAATAAAAACACCAGCCAACTGTATCAAATAAAATTTGTAATTTTGCTTTTGCTAGTGAACTCGTCTAGATGCTAATACTGTTATCATTGACGTTTAGGTGGTTAAAAAACATATACAAAAAAAATTCCTAAATATGAGCAGACAATGATGTTTAAGATACGCTGATTAAGTCTTCAGTGCAAGTGGCTAGAATCGATGGTTACATTTTTTCTTTTGAAATAGGTGGAAATGAAATTCTCCCATCCAACAAATGTCTTGCCTGCTATTCTAAGCAGCAACCGATTTCCAGTAGCTTTAACACTAGAAAAATAGTGCAGCTTAGATTTGAGTAAATACGGTATTACGAAATCTGTATTACTATTTAAGTTTAATCAACCCCTTAACTCTGCCATTGGCATATACATACATCTTGCTCAGCCAGTGGATTAAATGCACCTGGCATATATGTCTTCCCAAAATACTATCCTTTTCTTTGCACTGCTATCAGTAAAACTATTAGAAGGCTTTGAAATACAATAAGATGACCTAGACCTGGGGTACTCAACCTTTTTTTTCACTGGGCCACATACATATGACTGATATTACCACATCACAGTATAATGAGAGGAAAACACTATAAGTCCACATCATGAGGATAATGAGAGGAAAACACTATAAGATCAAAGCAACATTGGGCAAAACAAAACTAGTCAAACTATTAGAACTCATGTGTTTTTGGCTATAACTTTAATACTATATTAATCTTTCTATCAAACATGCACAAAAAATATTTACTTTTATGCATGTTTTAATGAGTTATAGGGTAGTTTCGATTCCTGCTCTCTGTTTACATTCTACTATCAAGAAAAGCAAATTTATAGATTTGCTTGCTTGGTTAATAGAATTTTCAGCTAAATTTCTAGTGCATTATTCTTAAATAATTGAATTTCTTAGTGCAATGGGTCATGACCGGGCCACTCAGAAAAGACCAGCAGGCCACATGCGTCCTGCAGGTTGAGTATTACTGACCTAGACAATGTTTGCTAAGACTTTACTTATTTCAGAGAAGGAGCTTATCTATGTTTTTTCTTTTCCCCCAATACACAGCACACAAGTGCCTATGTGAAAAATAGTGGCACTGGGAAGGGAATCACATAATCATCTTTTAATCAGCAGTTAAGGGGTTGAAATTAGAATAAACTAAAAGTTCATTTTCTTGTAATAGGTTATTGAAAGAAGAACACAAAGATGTGTTTAACTACATAAATACTATTTGTTATCAATATTAGATTAATAGAATGTTTCATTTGAGACACATAATTTAAATATTTTATAACGTTTAAAAAATTTTTTTCTCCAAAAAAACATTCTATAAATTTTAGATTTCAAACATACAGATTTAACATTTTGTTTAGAAACCAAAGAATAAATATCACCTTGAGAACCATGCAATGCAGCTGGAGAATTACTTCTTTCTGCAACTTTTGATGTATTATCTTGAATTTTGAGAGTATTAGATATGTCTTTTATCTTTTTTCTAGCACGCCTGGAAGCTCTTTTAGAAGTAATAGAAGTCTCCATAGCAGGAGGTACTATAAAGTCTAGGTCTGCTGAAGATGATCTAAATGACATTTTCGAAGCCACATTTAATTTTTCAGGAACAGCAGAACAAGCTTGGACTAGAGAAGGAATAAGTACATTATTTAATCTTTCAGTTGATTCATCAATGGAGCTGTCCGATGAATTTGAATGCATTCCGTTCCCTCTAATAACTTTTCCTCCAGAGACAGTTTCAGAATCAGGTAATTCCCATCTTGAAGCTGTTTTAAATTGCAGGCAGAGTCCCCATTATGAAGAGTAGAAGCACAATCCAAATTTTTAATTGATAAATTCATGGTCGCATTTTGATTCAAATTTAGATTTAATGGTTGTGTATTTCTAATTTCAGTATTTGAACTATTTATCTTTGAATTAGCAGAAGAAAAAATTGGTTCTGAATGAATAACAGCAGAAGACTGAAAAATAGATATAGTAATAATCAGAATCTTTATAATAATATAGGTAAAAAGAAAATTATCAATACAGACATCAAATGATTCAATCAGAAACTTCAAAATAAAATTTGTAACCTATGATAAAACAGTTTAGCATTTTCAAATATTTTTCATTGGTGCCTTGAAAGATTACTTTAAAAAGTTAGAAGCATAAAATATAAAGAGAAAAGGTTTTTGTTTAACTATTCATAATTTAAAAATTTATCTTTCTTTACAAGTATATAGAAAATTTGAGCTAAAATCAAAGAAATAACTCAGTATATAATAGAATCGTCAAAACTGACCATCTCCCTAAATTAACATTATCTTATAATCCAGACATGATCTATTTTTAAGTTAGGAGAGGCTGGTACTATCTTAGAGATCATTTTCCACATGATGGTTCAAAATGTTGAAGTACAATACCAATGATTTTATGTAGTTAGCTCCGGTTACAATATTAGTTCAAACCAATCAAATATGTAACACAGTGCATTCAACCTCTTCATGTTGGCCATTTATGCAGATTATGTTTTTCTCACTTGGATTACAGGCCAAAATATTAATAATTAACCTCTGTAACTCAAATAGTTAAATATGCAAAATGGTTGAAAATCTGAACTTGGTAACTTAATCCTTTCTTTATAAACTCTTTTCTAATGTTTTCGGCCATATATTAATTCAATCAGAAACACTTCACCATAAAACAAAATTAAAAAATTTTCTCAATTTAATGCAAGTCATATTTTAGTCACTAAAAATGCATTTAAAATTATTTGAATCAATATAAAAGTTTAAATTTAATTAGTACATCATGTATTTGTCAGTACAATTGCAGAAAATCTAGATGTCTTAAATTACACAGCTAGAATCAAGAGGGCATTTCCAAAGACTTTTGTAATATAGATAAACCAATGCTGATTTCCACTTTAAACAAAACAAAAAATTATAAACAAATCACAATTAAATAATAAATATTTTTATTTTGAATGATATATGATTTAACTACATACTTTGATTATTCATAATTTCAAATTTTTTCTATGGTTATTAAAAAAAGCAATACTTCAATACGTTGCTCAATTACTTTCATCTCTTAGATTAGTTATTGAATATCTTTTTTGCTTCTTTAAAACAATTAAAATTAATTTATTATTGAATCAAGAACAACAAACAAAAATTTACTTTTGCCTTCTTTTGGGAGGTTTTAGAAAGAGGAGGTTGAGCATTGTTATCAACTGACTGGCAAATATCATGATTAAAACTTTTCCCATTAGAAGATATTTTTAGCACATTCTTTATACTTGTCTCTGAATCATTTTGAGGAAGTTGGAAGAAAGAAGGAAGTTTAGCATTTTTTTGTGTTGAAACTCTAATAACATTTGAATCATCAGGGTGATTCTTTGCTGAATCTAATGCTTCAGAAACCTGAAACAAAATAAATTACAATGTTGATTAAATTTTTGAATGATTTATCAAGAGTAAGAAATAACAAGGTATATACACAATGCAAAATAAGCCTAATATTAAATCTAAATATTTTTATTACAGGCTCCCATATTTGTGAAAGAAAAATTTTACTCATTTACCTATGTATAGAGTCGGGAAACTTTATACAATATTGTGAAATTTTCTGAATTTAATAATTAATACATTAACTTACTTAAAAGGAATTGTATTAAAAAGAAAGAAGCATTTGTAATACAAAGATATGGTAAAACCTTTAAATTTATATTCAATTAGATTATCTTTAAAAAAAAATAATTGTCAGAAAAAGTTTGAGAAAAATTTATTAAAAGATTCCACAATTATACAGTACATTACAAAGAAAAAAATATTAAATTTTAATAGTATTTTTATCCCTTAATTAGCAACTATTAACAGATTATTAAAAAAATCATTTAAAAATATACTACAAATTGGAAAATTTTCAATTTAGGAATCTGATGTTAAAACAAAACCTTAAAAAATTTAAGGCTAATAAAATATTCTAAAAAAATCAAAATTTTAATTGTTTTCATAATTTTTAAAAATTTTTAGAGAAAAAATAATAGGAATATTCTTTCTTTACCATATTCATTATACTTAATTTTCTATAACCAGTGTTTTTAATCTTAACACTTTTCTAATTTTTGTTTTCACATAAATGTTTTTTAAAAATTACCTATTTCTTTTTTCCTGATATCTTATCTATTTCACTATCCGATTTTTGATAAAAAGCATCTGTTAACTTTTTAAAATACTGATAAAAGCACACGTCTTTATTGATAACTATTCACATGTAATTGTACTTTATTATCATTTAATCATTTAAAAAGTAGCTTTTCTCTACAAAACAATTGCCCTTTTCTTTGTTTTACTTAATTTTAGAAGGGCAATGGCTCTAAATTTCTAAAAGCACATTGAATTACAATTTAAAATACACGCAGTAGTAGTCACAAACAAACTTTTACTTTTAATAAATAAAATGAAAATCATGCGATTAATATCACTCTCAGCCAAAGAGTTAAGATAGAATACAACATATTATTCCTCATGAAAAAGAAAAAACATATCTCTGAAAAATATCACTCAGAACTTACAAATTTTAACTGTAAAAAACATACAATAAATAGACTTCTATAGAATCTCACCTATTAAAAATTTTTTTTACTTTTCAAATCTATGACCAATTTCTGAAAATACACAATTTTCAAAACAGTAATTTTTTAAAATAAAATATTGCAACTGACTTAATAACAAATTAAAAGAAAAATTCTATAGTTATGGTCAGATTTTGAATAATTACAAATATGCATATTTTTTTTAAAATTAATGCATCTATCTAAGGCCTTAGAAAAAAGAATATTTTTAATACTATAACATCCATCGATGTCGATTGGATACAGAAGCTTGTTTTCCTTTCTGCATTTTTGTAGGGATTTTGAAAGTTTTTCCTGATATTTAATTATTTTTCACGGTGATTACATGGAAAAAGTTTTGTGGTTCTAGGACAATTAGGAGAGATTTTACAACTAAGGTACCAAGGCAATTATCATTACACTTACAAAAGCAATTTATCATTATAAATAGCTGTCATTCAGCAAAAGATAATTCACTAAGATACCATTAGTAAAACAAAGTTCCAGAAGTAATATGGCAGATTTATTTGACCTTGAATGCAAAGTTATTAGGTTCACAGTGGAAATGAGTCAGTTATACTAAAATCATTGCATTGAAGTGTTTTGTTACATAGCATTTGCTTATCTGCTATTATGTTGAAATTACATAAGTGCAAGAGAGAAATTTGAAAAGTCATGTAAATACTAAATTTAAAGTAATTACAAATTCACTAAAATGCAAAAAGTGCAAATTTAAAGAGTGCATTGAAAATGCAAACTAAAAGAATGTGTGTCTCTTGCATGAAAAATGTACAGGAAAAATTTAATATCACTGTTTTCATTGCAAAATGAGGTATGCACAAAACATTATGCATAAAAACGATAAATAAAGATGAAAAACTTGCACTCTCACAAAAACTACGATTTTGCTCATTATACTAATATTTTTGAATATTATTGTTTTATACCATTTTTACAAGATTAAGTATTTTGTTTTGTTACAGTTTTTCATGATATAAAGGGTCATAATATATGATAAAGACAAAATAATATTAAAAATTCTAAAACTAAAACATACTGAACAGTAGCCCAGAAATAATTTAGTTATTACAATTATTTTATATCACAGTATTGAAACAACACCAACAGAAGTTTAAGGGCAATCGAAATCCCCGATGTTCTAGTTTTAATGTATTTTAGATTTCTGTTGAAAAGAATCTCCCCCGTTTTGAAAATTATAATGGTAAAAGATACTTATATCAATATATTGTATTTTCAGGTGTATAAGATGCTCCTTTATACAAAATACTCCTTAAAATTTGAGCAAATTTCTAAGAAAACAGCTAGAATTTGAAACAAAAAATTAAAATAATCAATACAGATAATAAGCAATTTTTAATAGCACTATGAGCAATTAGAAACTTGTAAAATTCATATTGCTATCATTTTATTCTTGAATCTCAAAGATGCCATAATCAACTAATGAAATGTTGATGATAATGTTTGATAATGAAAAAATACATAAGTACCTCCTTATTTTCATGATCACTTTTCTAAGATAAAAAGTAATACACTGGAAAATTTGATAAATATTTCCCTTCTTTTTTTACTATTAATATGAATTTTTATCTTGCTTTAGAAAATCACCTTGGCATCTTAAAATTTTTTATAAGCACAGCATGAAATTTTTTACATAATTATACAAAATATAACAGAAAATTCAAAATATTGGCAATAATAGGCTTTTATAATCTAGAAAATATTAAATGAAATGCATTACTTCAATTAACACCAACTTATCAATATTTTAATTAAAAAAAAACAAGTAAAAAGTGTAATAAAAAGAAAGTCAAGATATAAATGCTTAATGAAAAAATATAAAAAGGACATTTGAAGAGCAAAATGAATAGTCTATTTTTAAAAATTAAATATGGAAATGTAATGTACAATATTGAAATTTATGCATTTAGTAAAAATATAATAAAATTTGAATACCTTTGAAGATTCTTTTTTAGTCTTTTGACCAGAGAGGTGAGCATTGGATGAATCAGGTACTTCTGCAATGATTTGATCATTAGCATTCCTAAGTCAATAAAAAAATAAAGGAATCATCAATATTGTGAAGAAACAGATATAGATGTAAAATTTATATTTTAAAATAATGATAATACACATCAATAATTCATGAGAAATAAAAATTATATTTTTATATCAGATAAATACACAAACTATTACTTATTTCTCATCAAAGCTTTAAAAAATTTTCAATTCTGACAATATTACAAGATACACATTTTACTTTTTTGCTAATTTAACACCAGGAAATAGTTATAAAAAGCAATCTACTAGAATAGTCAGATAAATTTCTTTTCCTATTTCTGCAAGGGAAAACGTTTACTTTCTAAAAAAGTATTCAACAAAAAAAGAAAAAGAAAATTACATTCCAATTTTGATAAATTAAAAAATTCTGTTAAATAAGTTAACTAAGTAAATATATTTATAAACCGGAATTTTTTTTTATCTGTTAAGAGCTTTCTTTATCCGTTAAGCTGTTTAAAGCTTCTGAATCAAAAGTTTTTATAAAAGGGCAATATTAATATTACAGCTTAATGCTACACATTTTAAGATTTGTTCTTCACAAGAACATATCTCCAGATAAAATTAAGAAAATTTTATTTCTTATTTTATATAGCATGTCAAGTCATTTTTTGCTATGTACAAAAGACAATTTTGCGATATAAAACTTAGTTTTAATAATTTGACCATTTTTACATATAATGAGATTGTAACTATAACATCCAAAATAAATTTATATATATATATATATGTTTAATAAAGTTAAGCAAATTCAAATGCAGAGAAAAAATAATAATTTTTTCTTTTACATATACATAGAAATAATATATTTTAATATAGATCTTTTTATTATGCACTGAAGTACATAATTAAATTAGCTTAAGAAAAAACGAATGCTTGTAATTTAGTGACAATAACATAAATTTTACAAAATAAGATTTCCTTTGATATCTAATGAATACAATGAACTTTCCTTTTGTAAGGATATGCAGTCCTATACATCTTTTGAATCAATAATGAACAAAATAAATATTTCCATAAAAACAGGAAAGCATTTTCATAAACTTTTATTTAAAGAAATATTTCAAAAAGTTTTATTTAATGCAGAAATTAAGTTACTTATAAAAAAATATGCATATAGGCTCATTATGTGAAATTTATTAGTAAATAATCCATTATACATAATAAAACAATACACTTAAAAATAATGACATTCTTTAATATGAATCTAATAGTTTTAAAAGAAAATAAAAAATGAATTAATGATTTCAAGAAATGTATAAAATGACTTATAAAAACAGACAGCACAATTTTACTTAGATCCTACCATTTGACTTTTAAATGTTTTTAATTTAAGTTTTTTTGCCATGGCATTAATTATATTAATTAAATGTTATCTCATTTTAACATGAAAATCGGCAATTGCTACAAACTTGTAAAGATAAGCAAAACATCAAGTGTTTTTCTATAAGTTTTTGTCAAAGCCAAAGTGTGGTAAATATGTGGCAAAGCTTTAATACAAAAACAACAAACTGATTCAAATTTTTTAAATTAAAATTTACACAAGTAAATAATATTGCTAAACAATGAATAACTTGACAGAATTTAAAAATTAAAGCAAATTCAAACTTCTTTTTATTAAAATTTTGCTAAACCTTGGTCATTAAAAAAGGATTCTAGTTCAATGTTTACTAAATAAACAATAATGGTCTAAAAACAACTTTATCCACTTTTAAGTGAACTCGTGTGTTTTTTTAATAGAATTATAGCAAAAGCTATATATATATTATATAACTTTATATATATAAGCCAAGAATTTTTTTTTGAAAAGTTCAAGTCCAGGGTTTGGCTTATATACGAATCCATTAAATCTGAAGAAAACTCCACATAGTTTAGTACTAAATGTTTTTTTTTTTTAACTTTTCCATTAGCCATGCACAATTGATTTGAATCTTTTAACTTTTTATGCAATTTGAATGTAACCTTATTGAAATAGAAAAATAGTCAAAAATCCTTCAGCACCAATGTAAGAACTATAGTATCCAAATAGTTCATAAAATTCACATTCCCTCATTAGAATGTCTAAATGAAATGATTATCAGGTGGGAAGTTTCTCTTCCAGAGCATTGAAATATAGGTTGACTAGCACATGCTATTTTTTTTTATTTTGGCATCTCCCTTCATTCAAGATGTTTTCCTTCCACTCACAAATTAGTTTTTTTATTTACAGAGAAATGCTAAGTAGTTATACAGTTATTAAAATTTTTTTCAAATGCTATCACACTTTTAATATGAAAATTCTCATACACAAATTTCTTCTTTTTTTTTTTGTTCATTTTCCAAACAAAAACAAAAAACTACTTCAGGAAATAAGACTAGCACTAATAGTGAACAAGATGGGGAAAATGCACTAGCTTCACATAGGGTTATGTGAAATAAAATGATTGTTGTTGGTGACTGGTGTTTAACTTTATAATTTCACTTGAAAATATTCTGTTTTACTTATTTGGCAACATTTTCAACATGACTTTTTTACAAATTTTCAATTTTGGGCATACTTTTGAAGAAAAAATTCACTATAGGCTTATACACAGATCGATTTATATTCAGAAATATACAGTATATAAATTATTTATGGTTAAAAGTATTTACTAAAACCTATAAGTAACACTTTTTAATACAAAATTTACATTCTTAATTCAACATTTTACAAATAAATTCAATTTTCTTAAAAACAAATCTTCCATATTCAATAAATTTATCTTTTTAAAACAAAGTTTTACTCCAATATCATTTCTTTGAATTTTTTACTGTAAATTACCAAAATAAAATTCATTGGAAAAATAGTAAAAATTTGAAATCAAATAAGTAATGAAAACTTCTCAGAAGGAGGTCAAACTTAAGTAGCCAGAGTTTAAATAATTTATTATTAAAATTATCACTGAATAATCAATGACAGCAAAAATCTGTATTTGTATGTTAGTATTTTTTTCCTGCTTCAATGATTTAATGAAATTATTTTACCTATATAAAAAAGTAAAAATATAAGAGTTTATGTTCTGAATAAAAATTTAGTTTCCATAATAATTTTCTCATAAAAAATTTAAACAAAATTGATGTCAAAACTGAATTTATTTCAATAATTCATCTAAAATGTGTAAAATTAATCTCTGTCTTAATATGATTTTATAGCTAAAATCACGTTTCTTCTTCTTTATGATTAGACTTTTATTTCAAGTTTAAAAATAAATCCTCCAATGACATAATTGTTAACCTTTTCTCTGTTGGATTTTTTTTTAAAAAAATTTTCTACCCAAAAAAGCATTTTTTTTTTATTGTAGAAAATTAATATATGTTCAATCCTGAATTGGAAAATGCAAAATATTTTTTTTTTATCAGTAAACAGTTTTTTGCCTCATCTACAGATTGATAAATATGTAGTGTTCTGTCCACTGATCTCTGCAGTTTTTTCACCCTGCAATGCCCCCAAGCTTCAAATTAAAAAACCCTACTCTAACATTACACAAATTAACACTACTGTTTGATAAAAACATATCTAAATAAAGATAATTATTAAAATTACTCTTAAAAAAATGGACACACTGTTTTTTTCCAACCAATATTCTTACTTAACTCTAATCACCACCTTCTAAATCACTAAACTATGTGAATAAATATTATCACTCAATTTAAACAGCACTAGCATCTTCTGACTGAGAGATTTTAATTTAACTGTTCTCAAAATCACACTCTCTGAATCCATCAGAAAAGCTATTTTGGCACAAAAAAATAGCACTAACTAAAGTAAAATTACAAAAAATACAGAATTATTTATATTAATACAAAGCAAACATTTTTTCTAAAAAAATTGTGAAGGTAGAATTATAACTGTCATTTTGTAGAAATATTCAGAAAAACGAAAACAATTACAGAATATAAACAGAAGTGTAAGAAGCTTCAAATTCAGTTTCAATGATGAAATTTTATCTTCATCAAATGGTATGTGAAATGAGACGTAATGCTCACCAAGAAGGCAAAAAACATTTAAAAATTAATTTCAAGGTCAGAAATTACTAAGAAATAACTACAAAAAAGGAACAAAAATTTAGTTTAAATAGCAAATGTGACATTCTTTTAAAAACAAGAACTGAATAAAAACAAACAAAAATTTATTTACAGTGAATCAAATAAAATTTTTAGAGAGAGCATTAATCTATTCTTACTTTTTAAGACTTATAACATCAGGAATACTTTTTATGAAATTTTCTAGAGAATCATAACCCAGTTCTTTGAATGGAATATTAGTTCCAATAAAGGCTTTATAATCCTCTATAAAACAAAAATTTAATATTTTAATTTTATAAAAGGCAGCCATAAGTTTATTTATATATAAGTTTATAAGCAGCAATAAGTTTATTTAGAATTTAAATTTAACTTAAGAGTTAATTTAAATTCTAAACATCAATAAATACTTAAAATAGATAACTCACTTAGAATTTATAATTTAAATAGTTTTGAAAATATGTCTACTTCTCAATCTTTAATAATTTAATTTTGCAGTAAAATACCCCATGCCTAATTTATTAAGTTACTACTATCTGATAGATAAGTTTGCAACATTAAAATCATCAAAATTAACCTCAATAAACTTATTTTTAAAAAAAACCAGTTCAATTTCTAATAGCCTAAATTTTTTGATATATAACCTGTTTCAATACAAAAAATGTTGCAAATAAAGTTAATTATCATTCTCAGATAAAATAAAACATTTTATTAATTTATCTCAATTTTTTTATGAATAAACTTACTATCCAATCTATTTAAAGGAACACCACCTTTACAACTTTGCACAACACACTTAAGATGTATTAAAACTGATTTTTTCAGTCCATGGTTTTCAGGATTTAGTTGTCCAGGCTAAAAACAAATAAAAAAATTTGTAATATTTATGAAGTATTCTTCATTTTACAGACTAAATAGTAAATAAACACTTTGCACAGAAAAAGCATAATAATAGTTCATTACAATTTTAAGGAGAAAAATTTGAAACATATTAATCAACAATTTAAACTTTATTTAGATAATGTTTCGTGTTAATGTTATATTCATCAGAAAAGAAAGGTAGTTCATTAAAACTAACAAATAACATTCCTGATGCTTTGAATTTTTAAAAAATTGGCTCATTCCAATAGATTATCTAAATATTACTACTGCAACAATATTTGATTTTTTTTTAAAATTTCACAATTAAAAAACAAATATATATATAAATTAAATACATTTTTTTATCAAATAAATTTTAAGAGTCTATTTCAATCAAATTAATTAAAGCACATTATTTTAAAATTAAAAGGAACATATCCATTGATTGCTCAGCATAAACATACATGATAAAAATTATATTATATTCAAAAAGAAAAAAAAAACACTTAATAATTCAACTTACTTCGGAACATTGTTCAAGAAATTCCCCATTAGTTTTAACTGGCAAATTTTTAAGTTTTGCAGGTGAAGACTTTTGATTTTCTTTAGCAGTTTTAAAAGCATTGCCCTTTTTTCGAAACAAAACAGCTGGTTTTGTTGAACCTGACTAAAATATTAAAAGACACACACATTTCAGTATTTCTTCTTTATGTTGAACAGAATAGAAATACATTTATTTAGTATACAACAATTTGTTAAATTTATTCTATTTTCTCAGAAAATTACTTTCAATTTCCTCTCTCATGTTCCAAAATGAAAATATTCATATAAATACTAAATATTAAATTTTTTTTAATTTAAAATTTTTATAAATTACAACAATTTCCTAATTTTCTACAAGTTTTCTACAATTAATAAATGAGAAACACTTAACTGCCTGATTAACAAATCAACTGATTTAGTATTTAAGAATATTTTAAAGGTAACACGTTTGATAATTGCTTTTAATTCGAAATATTACAGTAATTGTTTCAAAGTTTTCTCTTTAAAATATTCCCATTTAAGGCATTCTTTCTTGATCTTCATTTCCCTTGAATATAAAATAGAACAATGTTTCTCAAATCTATTTCTATTAATGTCTCTTTCTAATCCTAATATCATGCACATATAAAGTATAAGTATTATTGATGTTATACATTATTCTGTGGCATATCTTAAAGATAACTGTTGATTTATCAAATGTGGACATTAATAGTCAAAGTTAACCAAAGATGAATAATATCAACTAGCAAATCTAGACATGCTCATCCATACAGAAAGAGAGATATAAATAATTTATTATTTTATATGCTACATTTAAATTGCAAAAATTTAAAACCTTTAAAAAAGAAGCACATTTTAATAAACAAGGCACTAAAAACTATATTAAATGAGACATAGTTTGCATTTAGAAAATTTAAACTTATTTTACAATATAATATAATACAATACATTAAGCTCTGAATACTCTACTTTTTAACAAAAACCACTTCATAAATTACATATTTTTCTACTAAAGAGTTTTTAAAATATAATTTAAATCATAAAAACAGTTGTTTAGAAAAATAACTTTTAGATGTGATGACACACAGATTAAAATTTTTAATTTAAATTGCAATTACATTTTTATTTGTTTCATAAAAGATACATGAACAAATATATGTATTGATTTTAAAACATTATTTACACAAATTATATTTAGATTTTAAGTTTGATAAGGTAAATTCCAAAACATTGTTCAAATTATATAAAAGTCCTATTTCGCATTATTTGCACCAAATTCTTAGATCCCCCCCATAATTTTAGTTTTCCTTCCGACACAAAAATTATACTTTGTGATTTCAGAGGAAAACTAGATCTTCCAAATGTACTGGTTCATTCTCCATTTGAATACTTTATTGAATCATTTGCATACAAAATCCATATATTTTATCTTTTGTACATTATGTATTTTATTTAAAACTATATAACTCAATCACTTCATAGATTTACCAAGAATAGTTTAGAAACTTTCAATTTAAATTAATTTCTTTGTTTCCTGAAAGTTAGGTAGTATGACATTTTTTGGTCACAAAAAATGACACCACCATTGTGTTACTGTAACCACAAACAACTGGTTTCATAACAGTTTTGTTTAATTTGCATTTGTGCACATGAGAACTGGCATCATAAATAGTAACTAAGAAAATAAACACTCTTTTTGTCTCACTATTTCAGGACTATAACTTTACTACAAAATGCAAAAATTTTAGCCTTCAGTATTTTCTCTTTTAAAAAATTAGAAGGAAGTTCTTTTCTATTCTAATGCACTGTTCCATGAATATCTATTTTTTTAAAAACAGAAATGTCTACCAAATGAGGAGACATGATATAGTTATTCATTATGACATAAGAATTTTTTTCCAAAGAATTGATACAAGTATAAAATAACTTAGGTAAAAATTGGATAATGACTATATTTTGAACTATATATTGTTCCATCATTTATGTATTAAAAAAATCAGAAATGTATACATTTTTCTTCATAACATAAGAAAAACTGAAATCTTGTTCTTTTTTTTTTGAGTCTGCTAACATTTTTCAACTGAGTTTGCCTTTGAAATGCAAACTCTTACCTATGGTAAGATTTTTGCCTGGCATGTAAAAATCCCAGAAATTTGCTATTAAGATATTTCCGTTTTTTTTCCATTTTGATTATTTTTAGGAATGCTTTTTCTTGATTTGCTGTTCAATGCATCTGTTCCTTGGACTATCATTTGTATAACAAATCAATCATCCAAAAGTGGGTAGCCTAGTGGTTAGAGCATTGGACTCCAGACCGGAAGGCCTGGGTTCGATGCCCAATACCACCAAATGCCCACAGAGTATATATACAGAGAACATGCTCATTAAATCAGTGGGTCTGAATAGTGATGCCATCTATTGTGTTGTACCGTGAAAAATCGCGCTGTCACCTTTATGGGGGCTCAAAAGCTTAGGTTAATGATAGGCATAAAATTCTAGCCCTTAGCTGTGATGAATTTTGTGGACCTTGATCTGATGTTACTGTCGATCAGGTGGCATAAGCAACAACAGTTTTATTTATCCCCAAAGTTACATGTATTATTCACTGTGCTCAAAATAAATTCTGGACTGAAAAAAAAAGGCCAAGAGGCATTAAATATATTTTGCCCCACTGCCAAACATTGTGAATGGTTAGTGAATACGTTAGATTCATCACTACCTAGAGAGTATCATATAAATCACTGTAACCATCCTCAAAATGACTAAAATCACTTTCAGAATCCAATATTTCATCAAAAACATAACTTCTGTCATTTGTTGAACATTTTCAGCAAGTTATGTCTCAATAATACAAAGAAAATAAATAATACAAGCAGGAAAACTGATTTACCCACTCTATGCAAATATGTGAAATATTTGGATCAATTAACCCCATCTATATTGGCCAAAACCTGACCAAAATCTCATTACTGTACAAAATGCATGCATATACTGCAGGATGAGCAAATTAGGCTACTTTTATGTTACATGTGGAAATCGCAAAAAAGCAGTCTAAAAGTTAAAGAACAAATAAAGTATATGCTGAATTTATTCTTACACATCTCAAGATAATTGCTAAATGCATTATGAAAGTATCATTAAACAATCATTATAAAACGAGGAACAGATTTGTCTTTAGAAAATGTAAAAAACAAAAAATTTTGAAATATAATAGACATTATTTTCACTAATGTTTAAAAAAAAAACTTTAACGATACTCATAAACAAAACTTTACAGTTTTTAAGATGTGGGGTATAATACATTCTAGAAATTGAAATTCTCTTGACCGAGAAGAAATATTATAATTTTTAGAACACTTAACTAAAAGTTTTTTTATTATTTTTTTAAGATCATTACTACCTATGATTTACAGTTACAAATTCCACTTAATTGATAAGTGCTTGAGTTTGAAAGTATAAATATTCATCTAGTAAACACAGAATTTAATTTTTATATTATAAGTGAATATCCATGCAATTTGGATTTTACTTCAAAATTCTTGCCCTTTAAAACAGAAATAATTTACTAGTCACATTTACTTGCCTTGCTTTAAAAAAAAATTTATCATATTTTTTATTCAGTTTCATACATTATTGAAAAGCTAAAATTAAGACCAGGAATCCTTTCAAGACTCACTGCACATTTTTAATTACTTAAAATTTTTTAAACAAATTAGTTGATATACATCAAAAAATATTTTTTAGAGTGATGATTTGATTCTGTATTTGAACTATGGTTCTATTTCCTGATACAAATCCAAATGCAATGCTTTTCTGTTTTAAATCTTTTCTATGATAATCTTACCTTAAACTTCTTTGAATAGAATCATCCCTGTCATGCATTATCACAATGGCCCAGTAACATGCATAAGGGCATCATCTTCATACACCAAAAGATTTTTACTATAGAAATTGTCCTTTGAAGCTTTTATCTACACGTTTTTAGAATGGACCCCCCCCCCCATAAGAGAGGATCCGTATATGCCACTATAATGGCCTCTTTCTAAATGACATCCCTCTATCAACCTAATTTCACCAATTTGGCAAAAAAATTGAGCTTGAATAAAGATGAGCACTGAAATGTGGAATGAACTGCTGTTTATTATCAGGGACATAGCAACTGCTGTATCAATGATATGGGGCCTCCAACGTATGTAACATTTTGGCACTTTCAAATAAATTTTATTAATGTGATCATTTTTATCTCTTTCCCAAAAGAGAGCCCCCAAGGAATTTTGATACAGGACCCATTTAGGAGTAACTGCATCAGTGATCATTATACATAAAAGCAGAAATTTAAATTTTCAAAATCATTAACTACAAGTAAATACAAGTATACAGTTGCTAGCTCTACAACATAAAGACTAAAGGTAAGATTCAATTGATATGAAAAATTATTAAAGTTCTTTGAAATTATGAAACAAATAAAAATATAATACTTTTGATGTTTTTTGCTTAGAAATAAGTTTTGCTATATGAGCAGTAGATGCATCAGCTACTCCTTCAGCAACAAACACACCATCTTTACTCCTGTATTATAAAAAGAACAGAATCAAACATGTTGACTAATTAGTTTAAAATATATAGGACCACTTCACTAAAAAAATAAGAACGCAAAGAGTGTTTGCAAAAAAATAATACATGATGTTAGATAACCACCAATAGAATTTTGAAACTCTAAAAATAATTAAAAGTTATTGTAATTTGATAACACTTCACTGCAAAACAAATAAAAACTGTTCTTTTCTAATGTTGCCAAATTATCCAATTTTTTTAATTGAAAACTTATTTTAATTAAAAAATCTTAATTTTACACATATTTTATACCAGTATAATATATTATGAATTTTTCTTCTTTAGAACAATTCTATTTAGAAAGTGAAGAGAGTAAATATTTTGATTAATACTCTTCTGTTACAAAAATATATATATATTTAAGCAAAGATTTCATATACAGTTTCATGAAGAAATTGTCTGGTTTTGCAGTCTCCATACATAGCAAAGCATTGTAACAAATTCTGACAATTAAGCAACTATATATTCAAGTGAAAATAACCATCTGGAAGTAATTTTTAAGATGACATCTTTATTTTAGCCCCTTAATTGCCAATTAAAAGTAACACAACTCGCTCCACAGTGCCACTTTTTTCTACATAGACACGCATATGTGGTGTATTGGGAAGACAAGAAGATGCACAAATTAGTTAATTTTACTCTGAAATGAATAAATCTTTTGCAAACACACTGTCAATGTCGTTTTATTGCATTCCAAAACCTTCAGAATAGTTCTACTGATAGAAGAGCCAAGAAAAGAATAATATTTTGAAAAGATGTGACCAGGGAACTTAACGTACTGGTTGAGGGAGACAGATATAAATGCTGGTGGCAGTTAAAGGGTTAATCTAATGAATATTTCTTTTTATACAAAACAACATTGAACTGAAATCAAAATATATTATGGTTTATTGAAATACAATTCATCATTTTTCCTATTTTTGTTTCCTATCAATAAATGCACATTATTTATATGTATTTGCTTGCCAAGAACTAATAAGTGACAATAATCAGAAAAATAAAAAATATTATAATTTAATAGTAAACTTAAAATACTTGTAATAGTGCAAATTAAACTAGCTTGTAATTTTAATATCTATTAAAAACATGTTTCAGATGAAATGAACAAGTGGCATTTAAAAACTGAAATCAGACACACACAAATCAACTTAAAACTTAAGTTTCATGAAGTTATCAAGGATTTTATATAACAAAAAAATACACATGGTACATACATATCGTACAGTCAACCAATTTCTTTAAATCAAAAGATGTTGCCAAATGCAGCAATATACAGCCAATAGTGAAAAATCATTCACATGCATTTTCTGAAACAGTAATAATGATGATGACAGCATTTGGCAATGTATTTTGAATTTGGGATGTCTTTTCATTTGGCAAAAATAATTGACAGTACAATATGAAAGTGCCAAAAATATTTTAAAATGCAAAATTAATTCCAGAATAATGATCTGTTTCAATTACAATACAAACACCTTTTATTTGTATAAAATTCATTAGGGAGTAAAATAATACTTTCAGAGTGAAATTAAATAAATAAATTGTACCTCTTAAGGGATATAACATCAGGGATATCACGCAGAAAGTATTCTAACGAACTATAACCCAGATCTTTTAAAGGGATATCTCTACCTATTAAACCTTTATAATCATCTGAAAAACCAAAGGTAATTTTATTAGATAATTACTTGACACAAGATCAGACAATAAAAGTTTAAAAAGGGATAAGAAGCATACAATTTGAATTGTTTTTGAAAATTAATAAAATTCCAAAAAATATCATCTAAACTATTTGGCACAACAGCCCATGAGGGCCGAGGCCTACTGCACCTATCTCAGTTTTCATGACCTTGGGCACTGAGGTATGAGCATATGTTCCAGTCAGGAGGTCAATCTGATGTTAAACCCCCAGTGTTAGTTCCCAAGCAAGCCAGGTCTCATTTATTGATCCACTGAAGGGTTGAACGCCTAAGTCAACCTTGCCCAACCCTGGATTTGAGCCCTGGAACTGTGGCATGGAAGTGCAATACACTACCACTCAGCTATTGTGCTTCAAAATATTATCTAATGATAGTAAATAATTAAATTTCTTATTAAACAAATTTTGCAAAAAAAAATTTTTTTATAGGTATTTACATATTATTGCAACAATCGCCAATTTTCAAGATAACTTGCTAAGTTGGCAACCCCAATTTCACCAGTGTCATATGTACTGAATTGCCAATCAAGTGCTTCATTTCATATAATGTCGCCAATTAGTTGCAATAATATGCAAGTACCATTTCATTCAATTTTAAATTTTAGGAAAGATAATACAATATCAATGCAAACTATAATTTATCAATTCTGAACACAAAATTATATTGTGAAGTAGTGACAAATGAGGCTATTTAAAAATGTTTCAAAAAGCAATAAAATTTGCATTAAAGAAAAATAGTTTTCCAAGTTGTTTCTACTAGAATATAAAAACTAAAATAAATTGATAAAGGATACACACATAATGTTATAGCAGATTGATGTACATACACCTCTCTTATGAGGGGGGGGGGAGGTACATTCTAAGAAACACGTAGACTAAAGCCAAGGGGTAATCTTTAGGGCAGCGATAGCAAACCTATGACCCATGGGTCAGACGCTGACCAATGATTACTAGGCAACCACTTGTTTATTTGCACAGGTTTATTTAGATTTTCTAATTTGTGTGGATTATTTATATTCAATTCGTAATTTTTCAAGCATTGCAATGACACAAAAGCAATTTAAATGCTATATATAACCTTTAATTTGATCATTTCAGTTCCAAAGTTACGCAAATGACAATAAATGTAAATGAAAGTATGTAGTATTTGAAATAAAGCAAAAGTCTTTACAAAAAAACTGCATAATTTCACTCACATTTTGTTTGTTGAAAAAAAAATCGACAAACCAAAGCAAATAAACATATTTGAAGCACTTTCTTGGATAAAATGCACTTTTGTAAAGTTATGTTCAGTTATGTTAAAGCGAAGGGGATACCCGTATTGATATTTTTAAAGAATTTGATATTGCATTTAAAGAAATGGATTGACCTACGGAAAATAGTTTCTCTAACAACAGATGATGCACCTAGTATGGTAGGGAAAAACATTGGATTTATTCAGTATCTTAAGTAAAATATTTCCCCATTCTCTGATTGAATAATATACTAGAAAGTTTTATGTGCAAAGCATGGTTTAAAAATACTTTATTGTGTAATGCCAATTGCAATAAAAATAATCAACTTTATAAATGCAAGGGCTCTTTATTAAAGAGCAATTTGCATAATTCATAGAGGAAAATTGAATGCCAACATTCAGGGATTTTGAACATACAACAACATGCGATAGCTTATTTCGGTCAAGTTCTTAATCACTTTGTAACGTTATTAGAGGAAATTAAGCTCTTTTAATTGAAAAAGACAATAGTTTTGATAAATTATCCAATATACATTATTTAAATTTAATGTTTTTACGTGATATCACTCAGCATTTTAATGAACTGAATAAAAAACTTCGAGGGCATGAACAAATTGTTTTAACGATGTTTGAAAATACTAAAATATTTATGACGAGACTTGACATCTTTACTAAGAATTTAGAAATGAAAATTATAAAATATTTTCCTCAATTACAAAAACTTTTTCAAAGCACAATAATTTTCGAAAACTCCGTTGACATTCAAGAAAATGCAATTGCAAAAAAATATTTGATGATTATGCAGGAAATAAAACAAGCTTTTGAGGAGAGATTAAATCAATTTAAAAGTTTGGAAAATACATTTCACTTTATTTTACATCCATACAAAACAGAATTTGAAACAATGGAGTTAACCGAATTATCGATACCGAGCTAGGTATCGATAATTTAGAAATGGAATTAGTTGAATTTCAAAGCAGCGTAGTGTGGAAAACAAAATTTGAAGACTTGATTTCTAAAACAAAAGGAAAACTGCATGAAAATAGAGCAGATAACATTGATCCCACTGAAAAAATTGAAAATATTATGTTAAACGTATGAGGTTCTTTACCAAATAATTTTATATTAATGAAAAAACTGATTAATGCTCTTTTGACGATGTTGGCTCCACATATTCGTATGAAATTTTTTCTCCTTCAATGAACTTTGTAAAATCTTCTAATAGAAATAGACTTGACAGGGAATTAATTGCAAAATGGGGTAAACTAATGAATACAAAATATGAATCTAATATTAAAAAACTATCTGAAAATAAACAGCAAATGATTTCTCATTAAATACTTAATAACAAATTTTGCTATACATATATAAATATATATATATACTAATAAATAATATTTCTTAATATATCCACACTATTAAAATTCGAAAGTAAACAAACGTATGTATCTATCTATGTGCGTTCTATCTTCTCACGAACCGCACCCTGCAGAAACTCGCTGAAGGTACCAAAAGATCGGGAATGATACGGGGAAGCCGTTTTGACTATTTGTATTCCAATATTGCAATTAGTTAAAAAGATATTAATTAAAAACGTTAAAAACCAGTTTTTTTTATGCCAACTTTGATTCATCTGTATTGTTGTAACTATGTTTTTGTTACAACAATGACAAAAGTTGAAGTCGAAAATCGGTTTTCAGCCAAACTTGGAATTTCATGACATTGCTCCATTTAACTCACTTTATTTAAAAAATAAATGCTTTTAACATGTGACTAACTTGAAATGTACTTTTAAAATTCCAATTTCTAAAATGTTTATATTTTTTACAAATTTTTATTGATTTTTTTGGATTTAAATTCCAAACAGAAAGAAAAGAAAAAAGAAAGAAAGTTATGACTATTTTTAAAGTAGATTGGTAAATCTTTATATATAAAATATACGTGTCACAGTGTTTGTCCGCAATGGACTCCAAAACTACTTAACCGATCATAATATAATTTTGCATACTGTGCGTCATTTTGTCTAACTTAAAACATAGGATGGTTTTTATGTCAATTAATCATGCCATAATTTTTTATTGCCGGAAATGTGAAGAATCTGGAAAGCACCTTGCCAGATTCCCATAAAGGAATAATCGCAAAAGGTGGCATTGCTCATGTGTCTGTGGAATTAGATATTGCAAACCAAAATGCACAAAAATTAAGTGCCTGACGTATTTCAGGGTGTGGAATACGATTTTCGAGTCAGTTTCCAAAATTAACAGTAACTTTGCCAGATAAAGCCGGACGACTGTATTTTACACACACCATAACAGGGATTTACATTAAAAGCCTTGAATTGTGAAAACTTGGACCCTGGCGTACTTCAAAATGAATAATCCGAATCTGATATTCTATCTGAGAAATAACTAACTTTGCTGGATAATTCAGGACGACCATTTACTACGCAAACTGTGGCAGGAGCTTACCCTAATGTCTTGGTGCGGGAAAAGTGCGTTTCTGTTGTAATTCGGGAAGGTGAACGAGAGTTTGAAATCGAATTTTAGAAATTCCTGTCCAGATAATGCCGGACGACCCTAATGCCCCTTCCAGGGACTGAACTTGCCGGCTCAGGGGAACAAAAGTAATTTCCAGGTGTATCTAGGGGCGGGAAACGATAATTTGAAATTATATTTCAGAAACTCTACTAAACTGGCCGGATATTGTCTGAATTAGGAGAAACGGCAAATGATTCGAATCCCGCGCGTCCGGATTTTCATTATCTCTAGCGAATGAACTTGCTTACGCTGGAGCATCAAAAGTCAGCTTCGTGTGCATTTCGGAGTGTGAAATGAGAATCTGAAATTGAATTTTAGGAGTTTAGATAACTTTTCCAGATAATGGCAGTCGACCGTATTTTAGACACACTGCAGCAGGGGCTTGCCTTAAAAGCCTTGGATCAGGAAAACTTGGTCCCTGGTGTATTTCAAAACGGTTAATCCGAATCTGAAATTCAATCTGAGAAATAACAGTAACTTTGCCAGATAATTCAGGATGACTGTCTTTTATGCAAACCGGGGCAGGAGCTCACCCTTCAAGTCTTGGTGTGGGAAAAGTGTGTTTCTGGTGTAATTTGAGATGGTTTAAGTGAGTCTGAAATAGAAATATAGAAATTCCTGTATTTTTAAAAAATAATGCCAGGAGATCGGAATATTCTCGGACAGCAGTACCAGCCTAACTTGACGACGTAGAGACTCAAAAAGTGGGTCTTGATTGTATCTCAGAACTGTCGATCTGAATATATTCTCAATCCAATTCAAGATAATCTCATATCTATGTCAAATAATGCCAGACAAAAGTATTTTGCACGAACTGTGGAAGGGGCTTGCTTTAAAATTCTTGAGGAGAGAGAAATGCTTTCCTGGTGTTTTTCTGGATGGGAAACAAGAATAATCTGAAATCGGATTTTAGAATCTCCCGAAACTTTGCTGGATAATACCGGCCGACCATAATGTCCCCCTTCAGAGACTGAACTTACAAGAGTAGGGGTGTCGAAAGTGGGCACCAAGTGCTTCTCGGGGTGGGAATGAGAATCTGGATACAGATTTTAAAAGCTTCCGTAAATTTTCTGGATATTGCTGGAATAAGGTCAAATGGCTTTGCGTTCAAGTTCCACACACCTCCGTATTTTCATTCCCTATAGCAACTAAACTTTTAGGTGCAGTCGTGCGAAAATATGATTGCAATAGGAAATTGCATCTTCGGGCATTGTTGTCACTTAGTTAGATGGTGGGAAAACTGCACATTTTGCATCAGCTGCCATTGGACATTTATAAAATACAAGGTGCAATGTGTACCATTGAAAAAAAAGTCGTTTGGAACAGTATTGCAAATGAATTCAATCATGACCAGAGATAAGTGTAACATGACCCATAAACATGCACTCAAAGCATTACACAGAGATTTGCAAGATTTAAATGACAACAAGAGAATATTCGGTGTTGCTGTTGTGTTACTCTCTGATGATTTCCGACAGACATTAACAGCCATTACACGCTCCACTTTTGCTCACGAGATTAACGCCTGTTTAAAACAACCGTTTTTAATGGTGAAACGTGGAAACACTTAGATTGACCATAAACACGCGAGTACCATTTGCAAGATGATCAATCTGAGCAAATATTTCCTAACCAACTACTGAATATTGACTACGGTCAAGTAGAACTTCATCCTGATACATAATGCATGAAATAACCAGATGATTTCTGTAATGTTCTCAAGGCAAAAAGGTACTGATTGAGAGTGTCTTTCTGGATGTACTGTATAATTATCTAGATAATTATTGCCTCTGTAATCCTGTTACTTAGTTAGAAAAAATGTTGATTTTGTGATGAAATAAATATCCAGACACAGGGTTGTTGCCAGTTGATCCAACGCCTTTTAAGACAATCGACACTATTGTTGATGAAAACAAAACCCTAAATTTTCCAATCGAGTTTTTGAAGTCTCTAGATGTATCAGGAATATCACTACATAATCTTTGGTTGGTTCCCTGGTTATTATCTGCGTAATTTAAATTCACCTAGATAATGCAACAGAGCACATTTGATCATCAAAAGAACTATACTGGGAACTTCTTGAAGCAAACATTTTGACTGTAAAGTTTAAACGAAAATTCGGTTCTGCTATTACAGAATCTGTATCATGTATTACACTGATACCGTCAGAATCTCTAATACCATTCAAAAGGCTTCAATTCTCGATTCGTTTGGCTTTTGCAATGACCATAAATGAATCTGAAAACCAAACAATATTCATTTGATGCTTAGACTTAGAAAATCCATGCTTCTCGAACGGGCAACTAGATGTTACATGCTCACGTGTGTGGAAACCGTTGAATCTATTTGAGTTAGCTAAATACGGGTTACCGAAAAATATTGTGCACCGATTAGCGATTAGTTGTATAAAATTATTTGTTGTTTACTTTAAAATGATAAAAACAATTTTAAAAATTGCAAAGAATCAACGTTATTCACCACATTTATAAAATTAAATCTTCATATGTTGTTAATTAACGACTTCGTTAGTAATTCATGCATTATACTACACTCAAATAGGAGATGAATGAAATGCAAAATTGAAATAATTTGTTGCTTTATACTTTATATTAACTCTTCAAAATTATAAACAAAGATTAATTTGACTGCATTGAATAGTTTAGGATTATATTGAACTAACGTAGTAAAACAAAGCCACAGCAACGCATGGATGGGTCAGCTAGTTGTATATATATTTCTCGATGCTGCCAAGTTAGACTGAGATGGAATATTGTAAAAGTTATTTAAAAAATTTAGGGAATTTCATAATTTTGAAAGTTTTTTATTTTTCTGCTTCTTTTGCAAATAAAATAGCTTTAAAAAAGGCACTTATCCATTTCAAGAAGCCATAAAAATGCAACAAAAAAAAAACTGTTAAAATCACCAAATGCCAGTAATAATTGATTGTGATAAACCAATGACAGAATTGACCAGTTTGAGGCTTATGGAATATGTGCAGAAAGACAACTTTCCGATGCATCATTACTGATATATATATATATTTTTTATTTTCAAAAAAAGTGATTTAAAGTGAAAAACTTAAAAAAATAAAAGAAAATGCTGAAATGTTTTCATCAGATAGTATTTACATTTTTAATCTTTCTTTATCTAGTGAATGCAAACAAATGTCTAGGTTTTCTCTCCCACACTTCTTTTTTTGATAGTTATATATTTTTCATGGAATAATCAAACATCCAGAAATAAGCAGTTGCTTTTCATTCATTATTTAAAAAATATGGATATAAATTAATATTTTTAAAAAAACTAAAACAGTATTTTTTTTATTATTTATTACAAAATTAATTATTTAATAATAATATCGTACATTGTTTTTGTGTGGATAAAACTAGATTAGTTTAAAGGAAAAGAAATTGAAGACATTCGGGAAAAGGTAATTTTAATGACATAAGTATAGAAATCCTTTACATAGCACATACACCCTCATCCAGAAATGAATCGAGAGTGAATAAGGAAATTTCCATTGGGATATACTCTTGGGAAAAAGCCCGTGCAACACCAGAATAAATGGAAGGAAAACATCTTTCAGACAGGACAAAGGCTTGAAAGAAATTTAGAAAAATGAAATTTTAATGACAAAATATACAAATCACACACAAACAAGGAAGTAATGACATCAAGAGGGGAAGAGGAAATTTCCATTGGCAACAAATTATACATTCAAAACAGCCCATGCAGTGTCGGGATATGCATCCATAACATATGCAACATTGACATAAGTTGTTGGTGCTGAAAACTGATTTCAAGTAAACTGAAATTTTATGACGTAGCTTTTTTTTACTTAATTCATTCACAGATTAAAAAATAAATGCTTTTAACTTGTGATTAACGTGAAATATATCCTTGAAATCACAGTTTTGCAATTAGATTTGTTTTTAGCCAAACTGGAATATTATGACTGATTTATTCACTTTGATTGAAAAATATTTTCTTTTAATATGTGATTCATCTGAAATGTTTTTTTATTATTAAAAGCACTTTCAAGAATGCAAATATCTATGGATTTTTTTTTTTTAATTTAAATTTCGAAAAGAGATGAAACTATTTTTTAAGCATGTTGGTAGATTTTTTACCTATTCCAATGCTTTCACTTTAAATTGAAACGGAATATTGAAAAGCATCTTTAAAAATTAAAGAAATTTTGTAAATTTCTATCTTTTGACTTTTTCTTATACATAAAACTGTTTAAAAAAGGTAGTTTTTCATTTCAGGAAACCGCAAAAATGCGACTAAAATAATTGTAAAAATCTCCACCTGCCAAAAATAGTTAATGGTGGTAAACCTACCACAGAATTCAAAAATTTGAGGGCTTATGGTGCATGTGCAGAAAGACAACTTTCAGAGATCGTAGGCAAACATATTCTTTGAGTAGAAGAAAAACAGAATAACAAAAACAGTTAAATACAAGAAAAATCCTGTGCAATGCCAAGCAATGCAGCTATATATGGATGTAAATTAATATTTTTTTAAAAAACTGAAACAGTATTATTTTTCTAATTCATTACTAAATTAATTAATAAAAAATTCGTACAATGGCTGTATTCTTTTGGATAAAATAAGATAAGGTTCGTAAATTATTAATCAAAAATAGAAATTTGATCTTATCCTTGAGGGAAAAAAAGAGTTTTATACCCTAAAAAGCCTGTACAACACCAAGCTAAATGAGGGAAAAGAAATATTCCTAACAAGGAAAAGAAGTGGAAGAAATTTCAGAAAAAAGAGAATTTTAATGATATAAACATAGAAATCACTCTCCTAGAAGTGCTGGCATTGAAAGGGAAGGAAGAAATTTTCATGGGGATAAAGTGATGTACTTGGTAAGAAACCGTGCAACGCCAGAATAATCTGACGGGAAACAGACCTGTCATACGGAGAAAGGGGTGGAAGAAATTTCGAATATGGTATTTTAATGATATATTAATATGTAAGACACAAACACATCAGGAAGATTGCTTACATCGAGACGGGAAGGGGAAATTTTTAAAAAGCAAAAATATCTATATACTTGAAGAAGCCCGTGCAACGTCTGGGCCATGCAGCTAGTATTGTATATAATTTTCGTTACTCCATATTCATTCAAACACTATAGCCATTTGCACCAAACACTTAAGAAATTTTAACCCCACTAAAAAATTTTAAATTGTCAAATCATACCCATTTTTATTCAATAAGCCAATTGAATTTTAAAGTTGTTTAGTTTTAAAAATACTCATATACAAATTTTTAAACTTAACTCTGGTGCAAATGGGCATTAGTGACTCATGAGGTAGTACTAAAAAAAATATGAATAAAATTTGACCCATGTCTCAAAAAGGTTCGCCATCCCTGCTCAAGAAATGTTGGTTTATAGGGAGGGGTGAACCCCCAAACCCCTTGAGTATGCCACAGATATTGTAAATAATTATAAAAAACACAGAAGTATTCAGATTTTTTGTACTTTTCCAAAACAAATTGAACTAAAAACAGTTTATTGTAATATAATTCAAACCTTTTCATAAAATTAATAATGGATAATCTTAAAGGTTTCAAACCAATCATGTCAAATCAAACCAAACCTTAAAATATTGAGATTACTAATGGATATAGCTTTAAGATTACAGATCCTTAAGAAACCACATGATATATTACAAAAACAGATACATCAATAATGCAAACCTACTTTGTAATTGATTTAAAGGCACTCCACCTTTGCGACTTTGAGTAACACATCTTAGATTAATTTTCACAGAATTCTTCAGAGCTTCTTTGTTCATCTTCTAGTGAAATAGCTATTAAAAATATTGATAAATATTACTGAAGTAGCTAATCATTATAAGTATTTCCAATTATAAAACAGATACACAAAAAACACAAACTCTTGTAAATTTAGCTTAGGTGCATAAATGCTGTTTTACAAATTTTCATCTATACTTTATTCTTAAATTTATACTCTATCAACAAAATTAATGAACTATTTTAGTCTTAACATAAATCTGTCAATCTTTCATAAAATTAACATATCAAAAATGAAGTAGAAATCACAAACTATAAATGTTCAATTATTCAGCAATAGATAATTAGAAATGTAAACATTAGAATACTTTTCTTTTGCTACACTAATGAATGCATTTAAAATATTTTTTATATATAACAAAAAAAATATATGGTACTTGCGTATTATCGCAACTATCGCCAACGTTCAAGATAACTCTCCAATTTGGCAACCCCAATTTCGCTAGTGTCATATGTGGTGAATTGGCAATCACGTGCTTCATTTCATATAAGGTTAGGATAATATGCAAGTACCAAAATTACAAATACATATGAAGACGTCATCAAATATTGTGATCATTGTTATGCTTGAAAATGCATGGGAAAGGTTTTCCAGTTGATTTGTCAAATCGGCCACTTATCCCCCGCCAAGTGTTTTCTCGCCAAATCGATAAAAGCCCCAAATCTGGTAACCCTTTTGATTTTTGTATCAGTTAGGGAGAAGTCAGATCGTGTTGCAGTAGGATTGCTACTCCAAAACACAACATGCAAAAATGAGCGATTTTTCATAATTTGGCGGACCAGTGACCGATTTGACAATTTCACCTGTTTTCCTTTATTGGCAGCATATCATGGCATTTTGTGATGTCTTTTCATCTGAAAAAATTGGTCGAGGGTGTAATACTTAAGTATTAAAAAGTATGGTTGAATGAATTATCAATAATGTTGCATATAAAAGCATCATAAAAGTTAGTGGAGAAGCGACATCCTAATTCTGAACCATGGTCAAGTGATGAGAATGAAACTTAAGCTGATGCCCCTTCATCTTTTGAATTCCACACCAATGTGAAGACTTTGAACCTAGACAGGTATAACATACAGCAGACCTGCTCCATGCTAGGTTTTTAGTGACATCTGGACTCAAATCTATGACTCGATTGCAACAATGCTGCCAGCAAATTCATGACCATGATCATACTGTGGTTTCACATAAAAAAAACGTACTATGCACATGGGAAATGTTTTGATAGCTTTCATATAATAGATATTAAAAACAAACCCCCTTGAAATTTCTATTCTACACACTGGCATCGCAAGTCTTGAGTAGGCACTGTATCAAAATTCTTTTGGGGCCTGATTTTGGGAAATAAATAAAAATAATAGCATTAATAAATCTTATATGAGTGTCAAAATATTACTATGTTGGGGCTTCTGCCGCTTGGGGGCTCCATATCATTAATATAATAGTAGCTACGCTCTCCTGATTTTACACAAAAGAAATTAAAAGATTAATTAACATTACAAAATTGCATATTTATTTTTAAAAATGTACATATATATATATATAACTGACTTATACAGTCTATGAACTATTATCTCTCTCATAAGAACATTTGAAAAAAAATATTTGAGATAAAAAATAAATTTAATTAGTTTTGGAAGTATTTTATAAATTAAATACTTTTAGAGCTTAATTAATGTTATAATGCAATACTGTTTTAAGTAATGCAAACTTGTTCCATAATGAGATTACCAACAAATTAAGCAGCAGAAAAATAGAGCTTAAATTATAGTTTGAAGAATAACAAAAAAATCATAATAAAACGTTCATTTTTCCTATAACATGATAAATAAAAAACATGACAGATTTTTTTTTAATGAAATAAAAAAAAATGCAACAAATAAAATACAATTTAAGTTTTTGTATATTTCACTTATTTGAATAATTGTTATAAAAATTTAAAATTCATTAATAAAGTTGTAGCAATTTGATTTGAATTAGAAGTTAAAAAATTTTAATCGTCCAAATTTTTAAGATCCGAACTGATTACAGGTTGAAAAATTAGTATTTTATACCTGAATAATCTTCCACAAAGTGAGAGAAAAACAAATACATAACCAAGGGTATTTATATATATTGTTCTCTTATCATAAACAATTTCAAAAATTATTTAGAGTATTAAGAGTAAAATGTTTAATTTTCGGAATTTTTTGATTATTTGAATCAATTATTTCATATAATAAATATATATTATTTATTACTAAAAACTTAAATAACCCAAAATAGAATTTATGTCATGTGGTACATACTGTATTTCATTTACTTTACACTCACAGGATCAAAGCTTTACGTATTCATTTTTTCCATCATGTCCACATGCTCATTTTGTAAGATCAAAAAATTCATTTTCAAAAATTACACAAAAGATTTAGGGCAAAAATGATATATAATATGTATTTTTGTTTTAAGGAAAAAATTATAAGAAGTTTTTACATTTCATTTTAAATTTTACGCAATACCATGCGTAAATCTTACTCAAGTAGTTTTAAAAATAGGAAAATTTATCAACAAGTAAGCAAATTGATTATTGAATGACTGCGCACGCTCATTACGATTAAAATTTCGGTTTCGCTTTCTAACATCTCGGCAATTATTTAATGTATGTTTACTCATAGAAAAAGTTAAAAATTGAATAATTTTTTCTCAGATTAGCAAATAAATTTTATACGCACTTTTACAATGTGTAATAAAAAAACTGAACTTAATTTTGGAATGTAATAACCATAAAGAGTTCTTCGGTTCAAATTACGAACATGCGTAGTATGCCAATAATACCCAGACATTGCAAATAAACTGATTCGATAAGCAAACGGGGAATTCCCTTGCTATCTAAACATGTGTGTGATGCCAATTTCTAACTAAATATTTTTTACTAAGCATTAAAATGTTAGACATTGAGAAAGGCTAAAAACTAACTCATTCCATCTACAATTATGAGAAGTTTAAATGCACTTTTATAACTCATAAATTAAAGTGAAACTATTTTTTTAAATCTCTGTTCCCGAAAAACACATCATATTTCTTCTACATGGATTTAGGAGATGCGTAGTGTAAGTCAATAATTCTTTCCTGACTCAGCAAATAAACGATCACTAAATAAATCTCCATAATCATAATCTAAGAGACACCTTCTCTCAAAAAGAGATTGATTCACATTCTATTTCAAAGCAGCAAGAGGGCTACTGGGGACAGACATCCCACTTTTGAATCATGGTCGAGGGAAAGGGATGACACTCAAACTGGCACCACACTCTTTAAATTTCCACACCACAGCAACGTGAGCCTTGGCAAATTAAATGTGCATCAACCTTTCAAAGAAACAAATTTTTCGTGGCATCAAGACTTCCACCCATGACTCGATAGAAATAACACTGGCCATGAATTCAATATCATAGTCCCTCTACTACCAATCTATATATATAAAGGAGAAAAGCGACTCACTCACTGACTAATCACGATATCTCCGAAACTATTCAAACTACAGACTTGAAATTTGGTAGACATGTTCCTTTCATGGAGTAGAGATCAGTTAAGAACGGATTTTGCGAAATTCGAACTACAAGGGGAGTTACGGGGGTTATGGAGTGTTATAAATAATTGTTTCCATTTTTACACTACTCAACGTACAATCTTGAAATTGGGTAAGCAGATTCCTTTCATAGAGAAGAGATCCGCTACAAAATGGGTTTTTAGAAAATGGCCCCCCAAGTGGCGTTGCAGGGGTATAAGGGGCGTAAAAGATAAATAGTTTCATTTTTAAAGTACTTGACCTACTGGCTTGAAAATTGGTAGGCATAGTTCTTTCATAAAGTTAATATCCGCTACAAAATGAGTTTTGGGGAAATTGATCCCCAAAGGGTGTTGAGAGGGGTTTTAAGGGGAGATATAAATAATTATTCCGATTTTTAAACTATTAGACGCACAGTCTTGAAATTTGGTAAGCAGGTTCCTCTCATAGTGTAGAGATACGCCACAAAATGGGTTTTGTGAAAAAAGACCCCCAAGTGGCGTCAAAGAGCTTAAGGGGCGTTATAGATAATTACTTTTCCTGTTATAAACTCCTGGAGGCACAGTCTTTAAATGTGATAAACAGAATCCTTTTATGGAGTAAAGATCCAATATATAATGTGTTTTGTGAAAATCAACCCCCCAGGTGGCGTTGCGGGGTCTCAAGGGGCGCTAGAGATAATTTTTTCCATTTTTAGTTTATTAGACTCACAGTCTTCAAATTTGGTAAGCAGATTCCTTTCATAGAGTAGAGATCCGCTACAAAATGGGTTTTGTGAAAACAGACCCCCAAGTGGCGTTGCGGGGGCTCAAGGGGGGTTATAGATAATTATTCCCATTTTTAAACTATTAGACGTACAGTCTTGAAATTTGGAAAGCATATTCCTTTCGTTGAGTACAGAACCGCTATAAAATGGGTCTCGCGAAAATTAACCCCGAAGTTTCCTTTTGGGGGATTAAGTGGCGTAATAGATAAATATTTCTGTTTTAAAACTATTCGATCTACCTGCTTAATAATTGGTAGGCATGTTCCTTTCATGGAATAGAGTTCCTCAAACAAAGAGTAAAACAAAAATCGACACACAAGGAGGGTTGCGAGGGGTGAAGGGGAGTTATAGGGAAAAAATCCTGTTTTAGAATTGTTAGACCTGTGTACTTGAAATTTGTTAAGCATGTTCCTTTTGATGAATAGGGATCCACTAAGAATGCATTTCACGGGAATCAACTCATAGGGGAGCGAGGGGTTACTGAGGCGTATTGACAAAATATTTCTTTTTCGAACTACAAGAACTATAATAATGGAATTTGGTTTACATTTTTCTTTTGTTGAATTAAAATCTGCTAAGAACGATTTTTGGGAGAACGACTCTCAACGGAATTACGAGGGGGAGGGGGGGGCTGGTATTGATTGTAAAAATTTTGTTTTTACCTTATTAGATTTAGATTTAAAATTTGGCTTCCATGTTTATTTGATGGAGTAGAGATCCACCTAAAATTGGTTTTGCGGAAATCCACTTTGTTATAGGGTTACGAAAGTGTAAACATCATTCTATACTCAATTTTAGAGAATATTAGATAATACAAATTAGTAGTTCTGTCATTTTTTTCATCAAGAGGCGAGAGTTACAGGTATAAGTATATTTTTCAATACAATAGAATTTTTAATATGCTAGGGCTTAGATATCGATATATTATATATATAAACAGATATATTTATAAAACATCATGAAATACCCAGCGAAGCGGGAGGGTAACGGCTAGTATCATTATATTATCATTGGCTGTATCATTAGGATCAGTGGCGTAGATTGAGCTTTCGCCACTGTTGGGGCCGACCGGAAATTTGCCGCCTCTCTATTTTAATTATCAGTCAAGAAAATTAGTAAAAGTAAAAAAAAGCAGCTTTAAATTTTTTTTTTTTTATTGATTAAAATTTTTGTGTTTTTTTCACAGCAAAATCTTTTATACAACTGTCAATATCAATATGTATGTCATGTTCAATTGCCAGAATAGCTAAATTTGTTAGCCTTAACGTGGACATAGTCGATCTAAGATAATTTTTGATTAATTTTAGCTTAGAGAAACTTCTCTCGCAACTTGCATTACTGATGGCAGATGTTAAAAAAGAGATTCTCAACATTATGACAACGCTTTGTAAGCCATCTTCAAGTTTGGATTCAATAATATATTTTAATAAACCCAGAGTGTGTGTGCAGGGCCTAATGAGTTCTTTTTCACAGCCTGGGTCTGTTGCAGCTACGAAAGCTTGTAGACGTACGTGCTCAAGTTAAAATTCCTCTTTATTAATGTCTTGAGGAGCTTGATCTAAGTTAAGTTTGTTCATGCTCAATATCACTTCAAGCCTTAAAAAAGCATATTTTTGCGATAGATTCTGCAACTGTTGGAATATTTCTTGAATTTCAGCAGTTACTCTGTCTTTTGAAGAAAACATTGTTCGCCTCAAGTCATCTTCGTACGACAATAGAACATCTTTACTTCAGTCGCCAAATATGCGCTTCCTCCGCCAAATATGCGCTTCCTCCTGATTCGTCTTGGGGGTTCAAAAGAAATTTCAAACTTTTCCCTTAAACTTTTAGCATATATTAAAGCCTCCTCCACTAATTCCACTTGTTTTGGTTCTAATACGGCCTGCAAAGCACGTATCTTTTGAGCACATTGATGGATATTTAGACCCTCTGTTTGAAAATAATTTTGAGCGTCATTGATTTCACACAGTACCGGTTGCCAGAAGCCTAAATAACATAAAAACGAATGCGATAGCATAGCGACTAATTAACTTCATGCATCTGTGCGAGTATTAAAGTTTTCACTCTGTTCCGTCAGTTTTTTCAGTGCAATTTAAGTTTCTTTCTAATGGTGTCTAATATATTTTACAGCATCATCACTAGCGCTCTAAAACGTGTCCTGAATCTTCTCCAAACTTTTCCTGCGGACTCAAGAACTTCCCATTGGTGCGTCGGCGTAGAAAAAAAAAGAGTAGCAGCGTTCTAGCTTGCCAAAGAAAGCCACCTTATTTACCTCCACTGAAGCTGCATGTACGCAAACTAGGTTTAGCGACTGGTTTGAGCAAGTAACAAATTCGGCATTAGGATTGATATCTATTATCCTCTGTTGCCCACCTGTGTGGCATCCAGTTATCGGGGCAGCATTATCGTAAGCTTGCCCTCTACAGTTCGTAATGTTGAGTCCATCATCCTTAAGTTTGCTTACTATCATGTTACTTATACCTTCCGAAGTTTTGTTTTTCGTTTCAATTAAATCTATAAAAGATTCCTCTACTCTAACTTCCTGATTTTCAATCATCACATATCTTACTTCTTGGCTTGTTTGATATTTGTGGGAAGTTTCCGGGGTGTTGTCAAAAATCATGGAAAAATATTTAGCCTTTTGGACACGAGCTATAATTACTTGGCGAACTTTGTTTCCTAAAATTTCTATAAACACATTTTGAATTTGAGGTGACATATAAGTGAGAGAACTGTTCTGGCCCATTTTTATCCTTATTAAATGTCGTACTTTGCCAGAAGATGTACCAATTCTATAAAGTTGCCTCTATTAGTACTTCCCTGTGACCACGCAACGCCAAATTTCGTTTTGCCAGAAATTGTATAATATCAAACATTCTTGTCAGAAATTCATGCCATTTTTTAGTTTCCTTTGCCAATAGTACTTGTTCTTTTTTTTATCAATCGTTTGTCGTTTCCGAAATCTCTTTTCTAATTCCTTCCATTTCCAAAAAAATTCTATTGTCCCATACATAAAACGTACTTAGAGCATATAATTGCATGAAACACCAAAGTCGTAAAAGTTTTACGACTTCTGGCTTCTGTGATTTCACTCTGCTCTACGCGCCACCCTGTCATTCCCACGCGGTCCCGCTTGGCTTGTGTCAGCGCTGGCGTGATTTGGAGTTTGAAATATTTTTTGAATTTAAATACCGCTGTGCTTGTCGCCGCCCCTTTTCGTATGCCTCCCGGGGCCATGGCCTCCGCTGCACCCCCCCCAAGCTACGCCACTGATTAGGATCATCTATCTATATTTATATCAGATGTTCATAATGAAATGAGCATTCACTAATTAATAAAATCAGCATTATGAAGACACCATTTGCTTTTTTTCATCAACGATAGCCAAGTTATAATAAATGGTAGAACAATTTCAAGATTTACCCCTGGTTCTGATCTCCAGCCTTTAGAGCTTGAATTTTCTCTCTCGATTTCTTTACTTCTGTCATTCATGGAGATTCACTGCATGCATCTTCAGTGACTGGCGCTCCTCGGATGGAATGGGGGTGTC
>BMAO01037512.1:0-110000 GCA_019973975.1 Trichonephila clavata | reverse complement strand
CGATGGTCAAGTCATGTTTGAGCTGACAACACATTCTTTTAACTTCCACACTATGTAAACGGAATAACTTTGAACAATGACAGATTTAACACGATTCAGTCCTAAACAAAACGGATCACAACGGAAGAGATTTTAAATACAAATGGTGCATCTTAGTGAACAACACATTTTAAAAAGGCTGATGATATAGTTTTTTTAAGAAAAAGACGACCCAGATTTAATATTTATTTATAAATATACAAAAATAGCATCAAATTTTCATTTACAATTGGTTATTATTACTACATAAAATTCGAAAAGTTCCATCTTATTTCTTAATTGTATCATTAATGAGAAAAAAACGGGCTTTATACGATAACCCACAAAGGAAGTAATGATAATCTATAGGAGTTAAGAAATCAAATTTATTGGTAGGTTCTCCTACACATAGACACTTCAACCTTTCTTCTGTTTAGCTTGCAATGAAACAGCTCCGTTTGCAGAATTTTGAGCTGCTTATACCTGGTTAGATATTTATTATGGAATTTTATTGCTGACATACTCAATTTTGAATTCTGACATGTCACTCAATAAAAATAAAAATTAAGATGTCTCTCAGATTTGCGGTGTCATACTGTCACTAGTCTAGACTTTTTCAACACTTCTAATGAGATTGACGACAGGGATTGGGGTTAATAGGGCAAAAAAGCAACAACCTCAGAGTGATTATTTTCCTCACCAACTCTAAACATTTTTACATTGGACTAGAAAAACTTAATTACAGAAGAATGAGAGAAAAAAAAATATATTAAATACTTACCAATCGCCCGCTCCTGAAACGCTCACAATTTTTTCAGGCTTTGGCGCAGAGTAATAAACGGCTCTAACTTTATCCTGAAAAAATATATCGGATAAGTTTGAAAAGAACAACAATATATGTTCAGTTTTAGCTTAATTTATTCAAGTTTTTGGTTTTCAGTTAATACTATATTAGACAGTATAATCGAAAAATAAAGGAGAAAAGTGACTCACTCATTCATTTATTCACACTCACTCACTCATTCATCAAGATATCCCCGGAACTATTAGACTTACAGACTTTAAATTTGGTGCGCGTTCCTTCAATAGAGTAGAAATCCGCAGCAAAAGAGGTGTTTTGCAAAAATAAACCCCCAAGGGGGAGGGGTTGCGAGGTATTAAAGGGATGTTATAGAACCCTTGAACTATTAGACCTACAGACTTGAAATTTAGCAGGCATGTTCCTGTTACAGAGTAGAGATCTGCTAAGAAAAAGTTTTGTGAAAATCAATTTCCAAGGGGCGTTGCGAGGGATTAACTGCCGATGCAGAAAAACATTCCTGTTTTTGAACTATTGAACCTGCAGACTTGAAATTTGTTAGACATGTTCTTTTCATGGAGTAGAGGTTCGTTACAAAAGAGGTTTTTACGAAAATTGACCCCCAAGGGGAGGTTGTGAGAGTTTAAAGGAACGTTATAGAAAAATATTCCCGTTTTTGAACTATTAGACCTACAGACTTGAAATTTGGCATGCATGTTCCTTTCACGGAGTAGAGATCCGCTAAGAAAGGGTTTTTGCAAAAGTTGACACCCAAGGGGGTTTTATATAAAAAAAAATCCCTTTTATAAATTATTAAACCTACAATTTTGAAATTTGGAAAATTTGTTACTTTTAATGAACAGAGATCAGTTAAGAAGGGGGCTTTCAAAAATCAATCAACATAGGTGTTATGGGAGCGTTAGAGATGAAAAAAATCCCTTTTTATCAACTGTTAGACCCCTATATACTTAAAATTTGGCAAATATGATTTTTTTTAGCAAAGATATGCTAAAAAAGGGGTTTTTTTTGTTTAACTTGCAATTCACGAAAAATGAACACATTAAAGATTTCGTTATTCTTCAACCTCTATTGTTTTATTTTTCAATTCATCCGTGCGAAGAACGGGTACACCAGTTAGTAAAGAAAAAAAATCGTAGCCGAGTGGATAACATGCTGCCTTCTATTGACTTTTTGGCTGCCAATATCACTAAGTGATAGCAGCATTAGATATATTATTTTTTACTCTTAAGTAAAAAATTTATTCTTAGTTTATTTTTTCGGATTCGTTTAAAAATAGAAATGACAAGCATTTTTTTTAATTGCGAACATTTGTGAATAATTCAAAGCAAGCTCCGATATCATAAATAACTTAAATATCTTCCAAGGGTGTTTACTTTATTAAAATAATTAAAATTATTACTCATCTGGAAGTCGTTTTATAATCTTTTCCTTGGGATCTTTTCGCCCGGTAGGTTAACCGAAAAATTCTCAAGAATGTAGTAAAATCGCAAAATAAGTTTGATAATCATAATCTGATATATTAATAGATAAAAACAAATTTTAAATCGTATCTAAAATAATACTGGCCTCTTTAATCAATGCAATACCAACAAATTTCATTTTGTGTTATCAAGACTTTCATAATAATTAACAAATTAAAAAAATAAATCGAAATTAACGTGTAGCAAATTTCGTTGTTCCGCACATGACGGTTCTTAAATAGAGGAGATGAGATAGAGAGAGAAGAGATAGAGAGAGAATAGGGATTTGAACCCATGACTCAACTTGATGGTGAAAAGGGCATGGAATTCATGATTACGAAACAACTAAGCGAGATTGACTTCGTGTTAGTTTTATGTTTTAAAGATGGGAATCCTTGTGTCATATAAGCGGACACATTCACTCATTCATTGTCCAACAATAGGGAAACAACATTGATAAGTTTTGTTTAAATCGCGATTTCTTAAAAAGTAAAAGCGTATGATATATGCAGCAAAATCTTACTTTCGGAGTAGGTTCTTGACCAGTCGGGAAATGTATTTCTGACGGTAAATTCGTGATGAGGAGAACTCCGTGTGGTCCAAGAGTGACTATTAGAGTATGAAGCTGCCCATCAAGAAGAGGCACACCTAACTTCAAACTCTCGTCTAAAACTTCTTCCAAATTGTCTCCAGGTCCTAATAAACAAAGAGAAAAAATAGTTTATATTACACGGGGTGTAGCCGAATTTGACCGATAAATTCAGAGGGCTGATAGTAGACCTCATGGGGACCCCATAGAACAGGGATGGGCATTAAGGTCGATCGCGATTGGACCTTCAAGACGTTTTAGGTTGACCGCCTTTACTAAGACACGCTTACTAAAAGAAACCTATTTATGGAACACTAATACCAGCTAGATTTTAGAATACTCTTTTCACAATCAATGCAACTGTGTTTACTGAAGCAAATGATTCAATAAGTGTGTAGATGACACATGTACCTTCATTGGAAGCGAACGATGACCTTTAACATGTTCAATGCCACTATAGGGGGGAAATTCCCCACTCTCCGACTAAAGGGGAGAATAAATGTTGATGATTAGCTATTCTCGCGATTCCACGGGATTGGGTTCTTGTGTTGACATCATGTCTCGCGATGGCGTGGGACTCGGTAGCGAACAAATTAAGTACATACGTCGGTTTCAGTTTCATACATTCACGTATCTTCTCTACTTGATGCATTGAATACTACCACGTTCCACGGTGTAGCAGACCCTCATAGTTTTTTAAGCATTCAATTTGACAATTTTGTGTTGCTTGAATTTTTGTAGTAAAAATAGTATTTTGTCATATTTTAGAAGAGGGGTACAATATCGAAAACAAGTGCTAAAAAAACATACAGTTTTAGTACAGAAGGACCACACCTACATTACTGGGTGGACCACAACACCTTAAAAACATTAGAAGTAGCCCATACCCTGGAAAAGTCCACCTACCCTTGCCATAGAACATGGGGTTGCAAACCACGTTTAGTCGGAGTAATTCGCAAAAGCAGTTATGAAAGGTGTGATGTCGAATGAAATCAAAAGAGGCTATAAGAGGCAAGAAATACATTTATTAGACGTAAAGCATGTCTACATAAGAATGCATTACAACTCGACATCAGAAACGCAACGACAAGTGATTGTCATTGGAATTGCTCAAACTTACGGCCGCGTAGGTCATAGTGATGATGATGACGAAGATGACATTGATGGACGAAGGAATGTCGGACGTGTTAAAAAAATCTGGCGTGTTGGCGATATCAGCTGAAACGACGAACATTCGTGACGCGAGGTCCTCCATTGCAGCCATACACAAGCGATTTTAGGTGGTCCCAGAAGAAAACATCCATAGGATTTAGGTCTGGGGAGCGTGAAGTCCAAGCAACAGGTCCAATATACCTCCTGGGATATGTTGCTTGGAGGTGATTAAGTCACGCAATCGAAAAAGGTGCTGGAGCCCCATCGTGCATGAACTTCCCGTTCTGGTGTGTGGTTGCCGGTATTCCCTGCAGCAACTCCAGGAGGTCATGCTCAGGGACGTCTTAAGGCAGGGGCCAACTGGGCCCAGAGCCTCGGCATCAGTGGGGGCCTCGTCTCGTTTTCGACTCAGTTTTAATAAAATAATGATTGGAATAATTTTAATGATCAAATGTTGTTTCTAGTTATATTCTCAGAAAAAAAATGGGAATTTCGGACTATATGTCAAATGGCAACAGTATCAAGACTATTATTATGTGGTGACCATCGTCCATGTATAGGCCTAGGCCTACCACCATAAACCATCATTACTCATAAGTCAAAGAGCGGCAGTCGGTTGAGCCAATTTGTACGATTGTAAGTCATGCACATTTGTTTGCTTCGGATTACTATTTGTACGAGTGTTTGCAATGTATGCTATGTACAATCTACTTTTAAGGGTCATTGGTGGGGCCTATATTTATGTATGGGGCCCGGGGCCTTAACAAGTCTTAAGACGTCCCTGGTCGTGTTGTAGGAAAACAAGGTATTTTGCTTTATTGAAGCGTTTGGGCATAATATGTATATCTCCACATTCGTTTGACTACTTCTCTCTTCTGGTTCATGGTCCTCCCGACGGTGACTATTATCGCGAATTTCCCCAACTAAATGTGGTTTTCTACCCATGATCAATGGTGATTTGTTGACCCCATGCCAACTATCACCACTCCGAATTTGTCGATTGAATTCGGCAACACCGTGTATGTTGATAAATATAAGAATATCTTTTCCATTGCTTTTTGTGTATGGCTTCTATTTTGTGAAATACGTTTTTCTATCATTGAAAGATTTGCAATAGGGTTTGCAGCCCCGGGATCCCGAAATCCCGGTGGTTTTTTCAAATCCCGGGATTAAAATAACTAATCACGGGATTTTATTTTTGTCTGAATTATATTTTGAAATTTTTTTTCAAAGTATTGTGAATCTGGTATTATCATTTAATGTATCTTATTTACTTATTTTGTACTGTATACGTTTAATGTCAGTTGTTGAACCTTGAAGTGCTGGAGGGGTGTGTGTATGTTAAACCGTGAAATTTGATATGTTTTCTCTTATATTCTTCTGTAACTTTCTTCCCATCGCGAGTGAGGTGAGAAAACGGACGTTTATCCCATTCACAAGATATGCCCGGTGTCAGCTAACTTGAAAGGGAGAGAGGCAATTAGAATTTTTGGAAGATATCTAGCTACAGGAGATGTTTTATTTTACTCTTGAGTGAAGTTACTTGAGGTTCAAATAAATTTTTGTGATCTCTACCTTCAACAGACTCGTTTTCGAATAAACTGGCCTGGTCCAAATCAATCTCTTACATTTATGAAAGTATGAATTATACGTATGAATTATACGTATACATTTTTACGTATGAAATAACAACAGGTAATTATGTTTTTAATTTTGAATTATGATGTATTTTTTAAGATATAAATTAATATACAAATACTGTAGTACCTCTTGTAAGATACACTTTGAATACGGCACAATTAATGTTTGTACCGGTCGCTTTGAATATTGGCCTTATGTATTTACCTCTCATTTAGAGAAATTCTGTCTAAGTTAAGGTTTGCAGGCACGGGATCCCGGGTTTTGAAGAAGAAAAAAATTGAAATTTTTTCTCATTAAAATTTATATAGAGAGTTTCCACTTCAAAACGAGACAATGCGTAACATTCATTGCTATTCCTCAGCAATAAAAAAATTAACTCATTTGTCTGATGTGTTTATAATAAATTCTGATTTTTCTTTTCTGAATCCTCAATCAGGAATCATTTTTCTGAATTTTCAATTTAAGTCAATGTAAAAGATGTGTTTTTTTAGATTTCTCTCTCTCTCTCTTTTATATATCAAGAGATACTTAAGAGTAATATTATTTTGTTATTATAAGTATATTCTTATAACCTGTTTAAGCTATTATTGCAGTATGGAGCATCGAAAAGGCATTTCTTCAAAATTCTTTCTGAATATTTAAAGTTTGGGAATTAACTCATTTATAAGTGAGTTATTCAATGTATGTTTTCTTCTTTTTTAATATACAGAGAGATACATTTAGAAAAATTTTTTTCTTATCATTATAAATATATTTTCAAATTAGATTGCATGCTATTAATACTTAAATTTATTAAAAATATTTCTAAAAGATATTTTTTGAGGAGGCTAAAAGACAGAATTTTATTGGACTGTGGAATATGCAAGGTATTTATTATTATTGTTTAAAAGATTAAAGTCTGTTTTTTGAGTATTTTTATTAGAGTTAATTTTAGTTTTATTATGATTAATTTCTAGTGTTATATGTTAATAAGATTTTTTAAAAAAAGAAAGTATATATTTTTTCTTTGGGAGTTGTATAAAAAAGTAGAAAATTTTTTTTGTATTAAAATTTATGTAAATCCATTCTATCATTTGCACGAGCTGTGTCTATGTGAGCTGGTCGGAAAAAAGGTTCAGTTCCGACTTCATAATTTTAATTTTGAAAAATCTACTTCTTTGATGTCTTATCACACAGTTATCAATTCTAAATATATTAAACACAAAAAAATACAGTATAACGAATGGTAATACAGCGCCCTCTCCTGGCCGTGTGGACACTTAACCAGTCAGCCTGGCACCTCGGGGAAGGAAGGAAGGATGTGCCAATGTCCGCCCGCGCAAACCCCTTAGTATTTGTATAGCTTTTTTCCTTGTTTTATGTAATTGTAACTGTGCTCAATTAGAATGTGTCACCAATTAAAATTATTTGAGCTAGCTGCCGGAGTTATTTTTAAGTATCGGTTATAACAGTATTTGAATGAAAATAAAACAGGGGCTTTTTATTCTGTTTTAAATTTACAATAAGACTTTGGAAAATCTCAAGCATATCGATTTTAAATTCAAATGTGGGCCAATTTTTAATGAATTCAAATTGTACTATTTTTTATTTGTTTTTTTAAATAATGAATTAAGCTTTGTTTTGATTTGATTTAATAGATAATAATATTAAACCAATTTTTTAATTACGTTTTCACTTTTATTATGTAATTTGAACCATGCTAATGTGTAAAAAATTTTCATAAATAGTTCAGTCCTAATCCCGGGATTGGGATAATGTAATCCCGAAATCCCAGGATTGAAAATATAGCACGGTATTGCAAACCCTAATTTGCAACAATTTTTTTCCTGTAAGTAATTCTGCAAGTAATGGTTGTTTTTCCCAGTGTGGAATAAGTTTCAAAATTTTTCGCAAAATCCAATTTTGCATCTACTAAACTTCGATGTTTAAATGTTTGTTCCAGTGTATTTTTTTTTCTTTATGAAGATTAGATGGGGAAATTAGCAGAGCGACCTCTTTTATAATTAATGTAATATAAATTGCATCTTCCAAAGTGGGATATTCTGCAACTAATGCATATAACATGAGTGGTACTGACACGAGTGGGCGGGAATGAAAAAACTAAGTATTGCAGTGTCGATAGCTTTTAGTAAAATGGTAATTTTGATCCAAGAAGGATGATCAGCACAGGAAAATCTGATTGTCCAGATTTTACAAACTGTGATTTCTACAATTTCTGTATTATTTTTTTCTTGCTAATCACTGACATAATTCCTTCACACGTATGCTAATATGTATTTCATACATTAGGACCATGATGTAAACCTTTCCGTAAAATTCAAGAGTTAACTGAAATATAAAAATATAAAAAATTATTTTTATCGGTGTTGGACCCGTGTAATAATTATTTTCCCTATTACCAATAAGCTGTAATTTTTCTATCTCTGTGTTTGGTAGCTGTAGATTGGACAAGAGAATATGTGAAAAATATGTTACCTTATGTTGATTGTATGTATTTAAATCTTTTCTATCACGTGTACGAAAACTCACATATCTCGGTAGTTCGGGAAGTGGATGAAAACTTAAAGATAACATTACATTCGGATCTACATAAAATTGAATGATGTAGTAAATTTTAATTTCTGTAGTGTACGTGTGTCTTTGTCTGTGAACAGTAGGAGAAATATTTCGTCCACCGCATTTCTTTACGTGTATTATACAACAAATATAGTTAAATATGTTAACCAGGAATTAACGTATGATTCTTTAAAGGCTGAAACTGTCAATTTATTTATTTTGAAAGCAATAGTTTATTATGAATTACTTCGAATCATCAAAACTCCTGCCTATTCTTATAACAGGTAAGCTAAAACTTTTATTTCTCTCTTTAAATAAAGAAGAAATTCAGTAGCGTTTCAATTCCAAAAATATCTTATTTACGACTAAAATATATAATGTTACACATTTAAATATATTTGTGGTATTAGCTATTTCAGATTCGGAAATAAAAAAAATTGGGGGCTTTAGAAAAAAATGAAATTAAAAAAAATATATTCTATTAGTAATGGAATATTTTTTAAAATTTAATTCTTGTTTTCACTATGTATTATGTATTATGTACTACTCTTGTTTTTGTAGAGTGGGAGGGGGCAGTATCGAAATATTCACTAGAAAAAGGGGGGGGGGCAGTTCAAAAAAGGTTGGGAACCTATGATGTACCCAGAAGGAAGAAGCATATATTTAGCTCTGTTACTTTTTACTGGATTAATTGATTTTTTGTATAAATATTTTTGCAAATTATCTGTATACATAAAGTAAATGTATGTAGTCTTTCTTTTAGTGGCAAAAGGCGGTAAAAAAAGAAGAAAAAAATAAGTACTCTTTCTCTTATGCAAACTCAAACTAATCACTTTGAAACTTCCACGAAAAAAATATGATTCTTCAAAGAGCTTTAATAAAATTTAATAAGAAAAACTTCTTGAATATTAAACCAACTAAACCCAATCATATAATTCAGTTTCTAAGAATACATCTCAATCCATTACGTGGTCTGTAAAATTAATCAGAAGGCCATCAGTCGCTTCTGTGGTTACTAACATATATTTGAGTTTGTTAAGAGATACATTTTTTTTATATTATTAGTAACTAGAAAAGAGCTAGATCAACGACTTAACTGAAACGCATGGAAGATTGAAAAGACGCACCTGCAGATAGTTGATAATCTTTTCCAAAAACTATGTTATGCATGACTCGGAGTTCGTTGAGGTTCGGTGACGCGTATGACAAAGCTGAGCGCCACTTGGATGAAGCCTGGAAAGGTCGGAACGCTCGACTGAGATCCGTTGGTTCGAACCACACTAAAACATGAAAAAAAATTAATCAGTAACATACGAAAAAACTATAGTTCAAAGAACCTTTGCTATTGATTTTACACAGTACAAGAAAAATATAATCATATAAGGCTTTGTTATATGAAACAAGAACCTCTATAGAAAAAATATACTGTTGAAATTCCGAATGTTACAAAACGAGCATAATTTTTTATAGCAAAATGTGTTTTCACGTAAGCATTAAATTAATTATAAGTGTTATTTGCATTGAATTTGATTTTAATTACACGTCTGTTGGGTTTGATAGGTTTTCCTCAATACTCTTCACGTATTGAAAGAAAGTTGTCTTGCAGAGATTCCTAGTTACACTTGTGATTATCTAAAATTATGAAGTTTTTTCTCAATAAATTAGTTTACTTTAACTTAATGCTGGATAAAAGATTATTTTACCTTGCCCTACTAACTCTAACTGGTTTTCCCGTACACCGTGCGGGCTACCAAAAGCATGTCACAACCCGTTTGTCCCTACGCTGATATTTTCTTCTTTCTATTTTTGATTTGCACATATTTTTAATTCTTATAGTGAGATTATTAATGCTAGTGTTTTTTAAGAGATGCGGCTTGTCCATGGTACAGTGAAATACTTCTCATCCGGGGATTTTCTTTGAGGTGAAAGCGGGAATTTTTCATTGAAAGCAGGAACTTAGATTTTTGAAAAAATTCGATAAAGAGCAGGGATTTTTAAGGCAATGTGCAATTTATTGCTTGAGAAGAAATAAAAATGGAAAGATAATTAAAAAATGCCGATATTATCTCTGTCCCCCATTGCAATGTAAATCTTAGTATTACACCATGCTTCAAACTGTGTGTGCATATATACATATGCACACACGCACAAAATCCTCAACCGTTTGAAATAGAGGTACGCACATGAAATTTTTTTGTAAGTATGTTAGAAATTCTTTTGTGATGTATGAAACATTCTTCATAGAATGCAGAGTGTACTTATAAAAAGCAAACATTTAGGGTTTTTTTGTGTTTCCCAAACATAAAATAAAAAATGGTGCGAAAACTTTAAAATTGAAAATTAAAATAAAATTCTTCTATTTTAGCATTCTATTAAGTATTATACTTAAATATATACAATAAAAAATATACCCTTTTTGGAACATTTTGGGCAAAAACACTGACTGCTTAAAAGGTTAAATTTTTACTAAAATCATAGCATGTTGAAAATTTCACACATATATAACATACAAATCAGGTCTAATCATTCATTTTAGTTGGAGGTTATTACAAATTATTTTATAAAAAATAATCTTTTAAGTTTTTTACTTCTGTATATTCCTGCTTCATAAGAGAGAGCTTTACTAGACACTTTACAACATAAACATAGTACTTTTGTAGCTTCAGAAATATAGTCTGAGGAATGTGATTTTGTTTATTACATATAACACATTTATGTTATTTTTCAAACCTTTAGGAATTATGAAATACAAATAGAGAATATATTTTACATAGATCGAAATACTCAAAATAGAATTATACATACAAGTTATAGTAGGAAAATGAATTTATATTTTCAATGTACAAACATTTTTTAAAATGTACAAACACACAACTTTTTGTAAATATATATATATATATATAGGCGCTTTTTTTTCATGAATATTTATATAAATAATTTTCTATAATATAAATAAATCCAATGAATTTATTAATTGCATAAGAACTATTTCACAAAATAAAAACATAAAAAAGTAAAGTGTAAAAACTTTAAAAAGGAAACTTATATTTATTTTTAAAAATTCAAAGGGAAATTTATTGTTAATTCCCAAACACATTTATAATTTAAAAATTCAATTTTTATCTTTAAAATTGTTGTTAAGGTATCCGACTACGTTAAAAACTCGAATTTCGGAGAAACCAAATATTTTTTATTTATCCAAAAAGGTATTTTAAATATTTTCAAAACAGCCTTTCTTTTGAAGGTACGAAATACAGGAAGGGAACTAAGCGTTTTAAGATAAAACGATTTTTAAAAAAACACCGGAAGTTGAAGTCTTATAAGCATTCACACTTCTTGCTTCTATTTTTAAAAGTATTTAAAAAAAACTTTTTTTCCTAATGGGGCTGCACACACACATTGGTATTTTAACCTTTGTAGACCTAGTACATTCCCCAGGAGCTGGTATCAATTTTTAGCGCGGCACCGTATAAGCGATACCAATTACCGCAAGTAATTTTGACGCCCAGTTTACTCCCCAGAGGGAGACACCTGAGCTCTTGACGATGCGAAACCTGCACTAGGATTTAATTTTGCCGAGAGCACCCAAGTCAAACTGAAACTCCAGAAATCTTTTACATGCCGTATAATCATATGACATGGTCGCTGTCGATTTCCTGCATCATGAAAATCCACCAACTTGGGTCGGGGTCGAATCAGCAACCTTGGGTGCAGAAAGCCAGCGACAAACCAACCACGCCCCCCAGCCGGCTATTTTAAAAAAATGAAACATATTGAGATATTTTTTAAAAAGTCTGGCTTATTAGATATATTTATTTTTGTTTCCAACGTTATTATCATTATTATTTTTTTACCTTTAAGTCCATTTTTTGAAAAACAGCATTTTTAGAAAAATTACAATTTTTAAAAAGGGATAACTCACACAAAAGAGCTTTTCATATATTTATAAAAATTTCATCACATAAAATACGTTTGAAATTGTTCTTGAGAAACATTTTCTAAATCCTTCATTTTATTTCTTTATTTTTTGCTAAAACATCGCACTTAAGTTTTTTATTGTAACAATATATTTGAAAGAATTTTATATTCATACTAGCTGACCCGGCCCGGCGTTGCACGGGCTTTTACCGAGGGTATAACTTAATCCCCATGTTAATTTCCTCCTTTATTTCTGACGCCAGCACTTCTGTGTGGGTGTGACACGTACGATGTGAGTGCATGGCCCGTGAGTGAGTATCATGGCTTTCTCATTTAACATTTTCCCTTATTTTGACAAAATCAGCACTTCCAATATTATTTTTCGAAATTACTTTGACTTCTTTATTTCTTTCCTCTCCGCTTACCCCGGGGTTGCACGGGCTTTTACCGAGTGAATAACTTCATCCCCATGGGAATTTCCTGTTTCTCTTAGGACGATAGCACTTATATGTGTGTGTGTATGCACGCGATGTGAGTGATTTCTTTAACTATGTCATAAAAACTCCCTTTTTCGAAATTTGTTCTTAAGTTGGTGTGGTGTGGTAATTAGGAGAGATGTGTGAAAGCTCAGGTGTCGTCCTCATCACTTGACCGTGGCTTAAAATTTCGAAGCCCGTCGCCAAAAACTCTCGAGTAGGTGAACAGTGCGAATTTATAAATCACTCACCCACTTTCCAATTCTTTCGTTGCAGTTTTTTAGTCCTCGGAAACGAAAATGTAGCCTTTTTAAAAATAGTTGTATGTTGAAAAAAGACAGAAAAGTAGAAATTTTTCAAATTACAAAATTTCACTACTATTTTAAATCTTGAAGTAAAATTGTGAGGATTTTTTGAAATGTTCGACACATGGGAATAAAGTTTCATGCAATTATCTTTTTTAAAGAAGAAATCATTAAACGATTGATTTAAGTATTTTGAGTGTTTTATTAAAATTTGTTCAAAAAAGGTTTTGGCTTTTTATTTTTTAAATCACTGATTTGATACAGATAAATATTTTAAATTAATCTCAGAAATTTATTGAATACATTCTTTCATCTTAATCTGACATCAATAATGATTTAATTTTGAAAACTATATAAAGAGAAAATGATGAAAATTGAAGCAAAAATAACTATTTCACTCGCATTTTTTTTACTCGCCAATTTTGCTGATTTTTGCATGTTTAAGTCGGATCTTTTTGGTGTAACCCTTGAGTTAGATGTGAAGTTTCGGGTGAAACATTTGAAAGCTATTTGGCGCGAAACCAGTTTTCGACGCCAAGGCTTGGCAAACTGTAAAATCGCATATTTTTTATTAAAATTTTTACTTTTTAGGGCTTGATTTTTAAGTTAATGCTTTCAAACTTCACACATTAACTTCGAAAACAAAGGACTTTTAAATAAAAAATGTACAAAAAGTACTGTTTAGATTATTTCTTGCAATAACGTTATTTTACGAAAATCACAAAATATTTTTTAAAATCCGTAATTTTTAAGCAAATTTTTCAATCTTTGCACAGAATTTTGATAACATTATTCTACAAATGCAATAAAAGTTTCGTATGATAATCTTAATAAATAACGAAGTTATTCAATGTTAAGTTAAAAATTTCGACAATTTTTCGAAAAATCTTTAAAAAAAAGTTTTGGGCATTTTATTTTTTAAATGACTGGTTCTAAAAGAAAAAGGCTTGAAGTTATTTAGTGTAGAATATCGTTTTCATAACACGAAAATAAATTCATACGCAACGATTTCGAAATAACTTTCATAAAAACGCATCAATTTTAACTATGTTTTAAAAAAATCTTAAAAAATAAAAAATATTATTATTTTGCAAAAAAAAAAAAAAAAAAAAAAAAAATACTGTATCGTGGCAAAAGAAATAATCTTTCCGATTCTGTAATTATTTTTTGTCTGATTTAAAAAACAAAAATCGGATGGCTGTTTAAATAACGTCGAGAATACCGAAAAATTTCACCCTCTGTTCATTCACGACGCTAGGCGGGAAAAATAACACGCAGGGTTAAGACAATTAAGCGTTTTAAGGTTTTTAATTAATATCTTTTTAACTAATTACAATATCGGAATGAAAAATAGTTTACGTCATATTCTCAGACCTACTGAATACACGCACAAAATTTCATAAGTATTGGCCACACTGTTTCGGAGGAGTTTGGTTACAAACACTGTGACACGAGAATTTTATATATTAGATTCTTATTCAAGGGACACTAAATATCAAAAAGAAAAAAAAAAATCATTTATGCGCTTTTTTGAAAATTGGGGTTTTGAACGCAGATCTTAATTTCAAGCTTGCACAAAATGTTTTGAATCCGAATTAAAAGAATAATTTTATTGCAAAATCGAAGTGAGAAGAATAAAAAAAGAAAAGAAAAATACTACACTCACAGTTCTCTCAAAAACGAATCTTTTAAATATAAGTACGGTTATATTTTATAACAAAAGAAAAAAAGAATATTGTTATGCTTTTTTTAAATTACAATAACTGAAATATTTTTAATTAAAATGTTCAGTTAAAACTCTCGTTTAGCACATATTTAAGTTACAAAACGCCATACTATTTATAGTTTTATGCTATTGTGTTGATGCTTATGACTTATATTAATGAAAAACACCAATCAGGAACTTATATGACAATTTCAATGTATTAAAATGAGGTATTTTATGTAAAATTTGATGAAAATATACCTAATTTCAAAACACTCTGCATAGAATTCAAAGCTATATATTCAAATCTTTTTACACATCATACTTAACATAGCTATAAAAGCCGTGAACACAAAAATCTGTAATATTTTCAAATTTAACAAAAAGTTATGGTTTATTGCGTATTTTCTTATAGAAAATTTTATAAAATGTATGGTGTCGTAACAGTAAACAGTTAAAAAAAACTATTAATCCTTAGTTCACTGCTTTTATCATACTTTAAATAACATATATACAAAATATGAAAGAAAAACATTCATTAGAGTTTTTGAGATATCGGATTTTAAGTAACACAACTTTCACAAAAAATATAATTATTGTAAAAGTTATGATTCTTATTTTACAAAAATAATGCTTATTATCAGATGATTAAAAATCACCACTTTTATAGCGCAGACATTCCTCTTTTTTTATCTTACTAAGTTTTTCCTTTCTGACTTCTCCATTTTTTGCCTACACAAAATGATAAGGATATTTTTTTTTTAATTTCAGTCAAACATTGATTCAGATACGTAGACAGATACCATAAATTATTTTAAATGGGAATAATTTATTAAAAGAAAGACCGAATTTCTACATTTCTTACGCTTCTTTGGCAAGGTAAAAATTGCTATTCTCGCCACAAACACCACTCTAACGGAATTTGCCGATTGCCGATAATGCGCAACTTTAATAGCATTTTTTTTTTTGGCCCAGAAAACATTAAATAACATGTTTCTGAGTTTGAAACATTTTTGTACCAACTAATTTTATAGAAAGTTATCAAACTCCAGCGGAGATTAAAATATACCGTCCTGAATACAAGCCCCTGTTGCCATAGTCTATATCTGGTTCTAATTAAAAACATGGAATATTCATTTGACCTGTCTTCTGAGAAAAGTACGTTTCTATATTTTTCGCTAGTTTCCCTAGTTAAAAAAAAAAAACTTTTGTTTTAAATATACCTTTTTCTAAATATTTAAACTCATTAGAATTTTAAGAAACACTATATCTATTACTATTACCTACTAATTGCTACACGAATCGTTGAAAATCCCTCGATTTACCATACCAGGCGTATCAAACTCATGTGATATTATGAGCCGCAAGTTCTATTTCATATTAAGTTGAGGGCCACATGTTTTTATAATGTTATAAATAATATAATATATATTCGAAATAATTGTGCACATTTTGTTTAATAATACCAAAAAAAAAAAAGAGTATAATTAAAAATAATTTCGCGAATTCTACCTATCTTATTTTTATGCGTCGATTTGTTATTCAATTCCTACTATTAGTTCACTCCTTCCCTATATATATAAAATACTTTATATTCATCCATTCAATTTCAAATACACTTTTTTAAACTTGTAGTGGATAACACACAAGTGAGGTTAACACAGTTTTTTCAAATATAAATTCATTAATTAAATTTAAAAAAATGAATAAATAGTAACAAACAAAAATAACAATCCAACAGCACGTATAGAAAGGAAAATAGCACGTTGTGTCCCTGTACCGCAATGGATAGCGCGTTCGACGTTTAATCCAAGGAGCGTGGGTTCGAATTCCATCTGGGATGGCCTAATGTCTGAGAATTCTTCTTTTTTTACTGTGCTATTTTATTAGAATAATACATTTTAATTTATGAATAAATAGTAACAAACACAAACACACACAAAATAGTCCAACACCATATATAGAAAGGGAAAAGGAAAATTGCGTTCGATTTTGTCTCTTAATGTGTTGTGATTCTAACCATATGTATACACATATTTGTATTAGTTGTAACTATTTAATAAAAAGTAACTGAAATATAAAATTGTTCTTTGTTGACCTAAGTAGGAACTGACTTAATTTTTTTTTATATTTCTTGTCTTATTATATATTATTGTGTGCCGCTAAAACGTAGGCTGCGGGCAGCGAGTTTGACATAATCATATAAGTTCTATATTATCATACATGTTTATCAGAGACTGTCTCTTAAGAAAATAATGAATTGAAGATACTAGTTTTATATCTATAAGTAGAGTATATATGTGTGGTATACATGTTAAAATTTTCAGGCATCCCTAAGGATACATACACTACAATTTAAAAACTACAGCTTTTAGCAGATTAACCATACAATAGAAAATTCTCATCAAATATAATTGGCTACTTTTTTTTTTATCGAAGTTGCATAGAGAAATGGAGCATGGCGATCGAAAGCAGATACTTTATTCCGTTGACTCATCTCTCTTTCTATCCATTAAACAATGACAAAGAGAATAATTAAACATTTTACGAGGATCATTATCGCATCGTAACAGACAATCATTCACGAATGATGCCATAAGCGCGCGGTCACCAAAGCGTGACTAAGGAGAAATAAACAATTCGAATGTTTTACTTCTACTCATAAGCCAAACTTTTATTGTCACCAATCTAAGATTCGTAAACACATGTTAATTTACACTGAAAGGCCAATTCCTTCAAGGTGAATGAATTTTTCACATTCATAATTTTCTTCTCGATATTTTCTTTTTTTTTACTCCTTATCGTTCGATACGAAAAATGGCACAGTTCTGAGAATATCTGTAGGTCATTCCTAATTCGCGGTTGATTACATTCCCTTCCAAATACTTTTTCACGTGCACTTCCCAAACCAAAAGAACAATGGGTCAAACTTACCAGATTTGGTGCCAAGCGAATACAAATACTTGAATGTCATTAAAGGGCCTGACTTCCGGTGGGAAGGTGACTTCGCGGAATGAATTGTCTTCTGACGTTTTGCAAATCAGCCGACCGAAAGGAAACAGTTTTCGCAACTTAATTCTTTTTGCATGGACATTGACGCAACTTATTATCAGGTTGTGGACCCACCCTCAGAGAACTTTCACTACCGTTTCACGCCAAAGAACACTAACGGTTTAGATCGACGTTCCATATCATCGGGATTTGGTTGCTAATTCTGGTTAAGATGGTGCGATCTTGATCGACGGTGACGTCTTCGATTTCAACAGAAAGAGAAAGACATTCGTGAGCTTCTACAGTCTTTCACTAGTTTTGGAAAAGATTCGATAGAGGGCACAAGAGCATTTGGTGAAGTTGAATATAAAAGCAAACATTGCTAAACGGCTAAAGTTGCAGTGAATTATTAGAACTATTTGGAATTTGCTACTTTTGATTTCAACAGATAATATTTATTGAGCTTTATCAGCGTTTGAAAGATTCATCAAAGAAGACATTTTGTTGAAACCACGAGTCCTCAAAGAACTTTGGAATAACTGTAGCTATTTTAGAATCTATTGTTTTTTGTGGATCTTCAAAAAGAATCAACATGAGTTGTGCCAGGGTAGGAGGACGCATTTGTTTCCTGGTGGCTTTTGTACTTATAGCGATTGCCTTCTCTACACCTTACTGGCTTCAATCTGATGGACTGTTACCATACCAAAGATTCCACAGAGTTGGGCTATGGGAAGTGTGTTACACTACATACCAAGAGTCATCGTATCTGCGATATAACAATCACTTCCGCAACTGCAGGTGGATATTTGATAAAGATTACTACTACCTCATTGACCTCTTTGAAAAACGTAAGTACTTTTATTTGATATATTAAAAATATTACTGAAACTAAATATGATACAAAATCGCAGCTTTTAAGGCATTGAAGATTTTTAGTATAAAATGAAAGTACCATATAATCGACATAACTAAATTAGATTCTGAAGGGAAAAAAACCATGCATATTAAAGAAAAGTAATAAATGTTTTTCAACGTGTATTGAATGATGCTATTTTTACATTAATATTTCTGTATGCAAATTTCTAAAGTATAATCTACATATATATCTAACATATTTTCGCTTCACAGAATATTCAAATAAAAGAATAAGCGAAATGGTTCCTTTCAACTTTACAGTACACTACTAAAATATTTTACATCCATAGTATAGAATTCAAAATATTTCATAGAATCATTTATAATCTTTACTTAGAATTATTAAAAATCCCATTATATAAAGGCGATAAAGGATATATTATACTATAATAAAAATTATTAAACTTTTAGGAAGTAAAAATTAAAAGTTTAACTATTAATTTTCACTGCAAATTTCCTTATATGCTTTTTGCAACAGCCATATCAAATTTTCCTCAAACAAACAAAAACAATCAAAATAGAAATGTGTATACTGTACTAAAAATTTACAGATTATATATGACCTTGTAACAAAACTAAAGCAAATTGCCTTCTGTATAACACGTTTCTTTTATTTTTCTCTTTTAATTAAGTTTTACAGTTCGATATAAATTTGATCGTTTTAATTGATTGATAAATTTAAAAATTTATAGCTCCAATTTTTAAAAAAAAATTAATTGCAATTTTATGATAGTTTAAACATATAGGTAAATAAAAAATTAGATGTCTTTTCTCAAACCAGTGCTCAAAATAAACATTTATCATATAATTCTAAAAGACCAAAATCAGTAATATTGCACCATTTACCCATAAATTTTATTACCCATTTAACAGAAACGCTTTAGCTAAAATGCAGGTACTCTCTCAGTAGTGATAAATTTAGCACAATTTCAGAGCATATCTACATTAAAGTACCAAATAAATATCTTTCTGTCTAAAATAAGGGATGCGTAGTTATTTTTAACACAGAGCAGACCTTCTGTAATTCTTTGCGTATTTTATGAAATTAAATATTTAAAAAATACTACTCTTGTTTACTTTCAATGTCATTTTGAGAAAAATATATCTATTTCTTTTATCAATATTAGGAATACTTACTAAATTGCTAAATAAAAATTAATATTTATTAAAGTATTAAAACTGAACCATTTCCCCCCCTTCTCTCAGATTAACTTTATAAACATAGTTGCCAATTAAGTGTAATACAAGTAAACAGAATTCCCTAAATGTTAGGTAATGAACTCTTCAATTTTATATAAATTAAAACTAAACAAACTTTAAGTTTAATAAGTGGCTGCGGTAACCGAATGGTCATGGTCACGAACTCGTGGCTGTCATTGTTTCTGTTGAGTCCTATGTTCCAAGTCTTGGTGCTACTAAAGATCCACCCTGCTCAAGAGTTTACTGCAAATCTGTCTAGGCTCTAAGTCTTAACGTTGATGTGGTGTAGAAGTTTGGAGAAAGGTGTACCAGCTTAGATGCTCTCCTCGCGACTTCAGCGAGGCTCAGAATTATCAGATCCTCCAGCGATAGTACTCGAGTAGCTTCAAAGTGCAACGCTAATGAACAACCATTCATTTAAATAAGTTGTTCTTGCTAATGCCACTTGTCTGACGGTGTCAGATCGAGGTCTATGAAATTCATCGCTGCAAAGGGCTAGATCTACGCCTGTCATTAACCATAGCTTTGAGCACCATATAGGTGACAGTACAATTTGGCCCAGTTCCATCTCCAATTTTGCGGGAGGACACCTTGAAAGGGGTCAGGAGATACCCACCTCTCTTTCCCTTCCACCAACCTCACGAAAGGACTTACTGCTCAATGGCTTTGTAGAGTACCAAAGCATTTGCAGGGTATTTGAAGTTAAAATAAGGTAAATTATATACCTCAGATTTTGCCCTTGTCCCGTGATATTACATCTGCAAATTTTGACGTGTGTCCTTATATAATAGTTCATTGTATACAGATGTTCAAAATTAATAGAAAAATATGTAGTCAAATTTATCGAAAAATACTGAACGAGACATAAAATTATTGCTTCTAAACAAAGTTAAGATTTTTAATACCGATTACGCTTAATTACACATGTACATATAAGTTGCGCATTTAGAGGAAAATGCAGTGTAAGCCCAAGTGTTGATTTCTGCAATTTGTTCGTTCTTTGTTCGCACTAACATCTCAGAGACCCAGGGGTGTAACTAGCGTCGATATCAATGACACGGAGCCACCAAGCTACAGGGGCTACATGTGTAAGAAAACAATCGTAAAATCTGAAAAGGCTCCAAGTAAGGCTCCCCGAGGAATTTTTATACAGAGACCACTCGCAATGAAGTATAGTGAAAGTTGTATAGTTATAAGTGTAGACCATATATATACTCTCTTTTAACTCTTTTTTTCCATCTAGTTTGTTTCCATCTAGTAAACACACTTTTAGAACGAACCATACACATGATCTCACACTTGCACTGCTGTATGGTATTTTTTTTATTCCATATCAACCTATGTACATACCTAATTTAATTAATCTCTGTATAGTACTTCTCGAGATAATCAAACAAGATTGAAAATTGTCTCAGTTTCAACACCAGTATATATAATACTCGTAGAAATAATTAAATAGTATATAATTCTAGTATAACGCTGATTAAAAAATTGGAGCGTTTAAAAGAATGTTGATTATTCTTTGTATATATGAAGAAGTTTGGTATATCACAAATTTTTGTATAGATATATTCTTTTTAATGAACTAAATATTATATAACCATTGAATATATTTTTTTTTCTTTAGTTACAAGATCTTTACACGCCACTTAAAAAATCGTAAAAAAAAAAAACAACAAAAAAAAACAGTTTTGTAAATTCACATAAAAAAAAAACTTTAAAAAAAAAATCCACAGATTTTTTAAAATTTCTTGAAGTGCGTGTCAACTCTAGAGAAGTTTTAAATTGAAATTAATGTTTCTCTCTCCTAGTTGCCCTTCTGACGATGGTTGCAATTTGAGTAAATAGAAATTAAATATAAAAAAGTTGCAAAAGTCAACTAGGTGTCGACTAAAATAGTAAAAGTTATTCCAAATCGACTAAGAAAATTTTACGATGCTCTTATACAGATAAGCTAGTCGTTCACTGCTTGCTTCGTACGGCATTACATAATGCAGTATGGCTATATATTACTTCTAAGTGATTGATATCAAAGTCATAGTATTAAGCTTTCGATTGTGCAGAAAAACATTCTTACAGCTGTCCCCTTTGGATTTAAAAAGGACAAGACTTGAATTTGTAAAACGGAAATATAATTATCTTTTACGCCCCTATCCCCCCCAAGTTCCGCAAAGCCCATTTTTAGCAGATCTCTATTGAACAAAAGGAACATGCCCACCAAACTTCAAGTCTGCAGGTCTTATAGTCCAAAAATGAAGTTTTTGTAATCTACATTCCCCGTACTCTTCCCCCTCCCTTGAGAGTCAATTTCTGTAAAATCCATAACTTCGTACGCCAAATAGTTCAAAAACGGGAATTTTCCTCCATAACGCATCCTTAACCCCAAGCAACCCGCTATGGAAGTCGATTTTCCTTAAACCCGTTCATATTGCATTTCTACTCTACAAAATAAACATGCTTACCAAATTTCATATTTGCATGTCTAATAGTCCCAAAACGGAATTTTTTTTAAAATTAAAATTCCGCATAACTCCTCCCACCTTCGGGAGTTGATTTCCGTAAAACCCGTTCTCAGCGACTTTCAACTCAACAACAGAATCATGTTTATCAAATTTTAAATCTGTGCGTCTAATAATTCCAAAGCTGGAATTTTAATACATAATGTCCCCTTAACTTCTGGAAACACATTTTGGAAGCCGATTTCTGTTCTTAGCGGAAGTCTCTCAACAAAAGAAACATGCTTACCGAATTTTACGTTTGTTGTTTTAATAGTTTAATATTGGAATTTTAATCTTGAACGTCCCCTTATCTCCCCCTCGGCAGTTGATTTCCGTGAAATTCACATAGAATGCTTCCTAAATCTTACAAACAGCAAATTTAAACTTTATAATACACTTATAGGGGAATTTTGTTCATTAAAAGAAATTATTTCTGACGAAGAAATTAATATTCCAACTAGCTTAGGAAAACCATTCTGATGTAATAATAAACGTGCGAAGAATGTACTTTTGAAGCCTCTTTCTTGAGACTGCTCAAGAAATTTATTTTATTTTCACACAAAAAAAGTATGAACACAATAAATAAAAATAATTTATTACCTTTTCTTATTTTTCTCAAGGGCATTATTTTAGGAAAAAAATATTGAAATTATACTAGAATAAGAGAATAACATTTGTTTTCGCTCCTTCTATTGAAATCAATTCTTGAAATTGTATTCTGATTCTCGTCAAATAATTGAATTCATGAGGTAGGGATATGGCGCAATTTGTTGGAAATCAAACTGACATTAATGATGTATATGACAAAAACAAAAGCAAGGAATATTTGCTTTGTTGTTTGATTCCACACACAGAATTCATATTTTTTTATATTATAAGTAGATAAATTAGTCACGCATCTTGGATACATAGACATTAATCTATTGGTTTTCAATTTTCTTTTTCAATCTTGCAATTTTTTATTTCGATTAATTTCAAGGTAACCACAAAGCAGTTTTTTTCGAATGATGAATTTGGAATTACTTCTTTAACTGCTTTCTGGATTGTGTATTTCTTTAATATGTTATATCCAGTATCTGTGATAGGAATACTTAGAATAAAAAGGCGCAGAAGATGTTCCATAGAATCTAACCACTTTTGTAAAAAATTTCAGAAAAAATATTGCATTCTATTGAAAAAAAAATAGTTATCTTATATGTTTCGATCATATTTATTTTTAACACCCTTTTTTAGCTTCACTTGTATGTAACGGAATTTTTGAACTCAATTTTTACCCACTTTAAAAGGTCAGATTAATTTGAAATTTTGCTCACTTGTCAAGGACCGATGACAATACAATGATTTAATAATTTTGTTTCATTGTCCTGATCAGGATCAACAATTTCCCATTTTCAGATCCCATCCCGCATCTGGCGACTCATTTCAAATCCCATTTCCAGATTTGGCGACTAAAAGATTAAGTTACAACTTAGTTCGATTAACTATAAAAGGGTGTTTTTTAGTTTTTTTAAAACTTTAATTACAAATAATGCTACCTTGAGCAAATTTCTGGTATTTTATAAGTCAGATGTTGAGTAACATAAAATTTTAATGCGTAATGCAATTTTCAGTTTTCTTTAATATTACGAGATTTTATAATTTCCATTTAAGTTAACACAGTAACCTTGTAAATTAACTAACTGCATTTAAAAAAAATAAAAAGGTAATTTACTTTATTTCTGATGGACTTTTTTTTCATATCAGGAGAAATTCTGTAGTTCTCATAACATTGAGCAGTTTTAAAAACACTTTATAATTTCTACGTAACGCATAAATCTCTCGTACAATAGTAAAAAAAAAAAAAAAACATAATTTATTTTGGATGTGAGAAACTGTATAATTTAATATTCCAGTTTCTTAAAATCTAAACTGATTGAACATTGCATTTAACTATAACATTCTGTTAATTATTAATATAAATTAAAATTGGATATATTCGTCAAAATAATTCAATAATATAGTAACAAAACACACCTAAACTCAAACGTGATTTAACTATTTCACTAACATGGAGATTTTAAAATTAAATTCTTAGATATTTCTTTTTGAACTTAACTTCGAAAGAAGGCTCATACCTTATTTACTAAATGGAAAAATCTTTCTCTGGCTTGAAATGTTTTTATATACTCCTTTAATTCGTTTGAGTCTTAAAATGATTCAAAAATAGGCTTTTGGTATAGGATATTTTTTGTTATTTTGTTGTTGATACATATGTATAACATAATCGTATATATTAAATAGTCATTTATACACTCACGGACAAAAAAATTAGCTCACCAAGGAGACGTCAAAATGAAACGAAACTTTACATACGTAATGACTACTTTGATATAAGTAAATGATTAGAAAATCAAAGAAATATGATCATTTATTTCAGAGAAAAAGGCAAAAGAGCGGAGGATTTAATACCCTGTTGAACCCCCTCTAGCGCGAAAGCACGATGCGATACGATCGGGCATTGAGGCATACCAGTTCTGTATGATGTCTTGAGACATTTCGTTCCATATTTGCTGTAACCTTGCCTCTTGTTCGTTCAAACTCGTGGATTCCCAACTCGCCGTCCCAAATGATCCCAGATATGCTCGATTGGAGATAAATCCGGGATCGGGCAGGCCAAAAGAAGGGTAGTAACAGTGCAGTCTTGTGACACCCTTGCCATGTGAGGCCGAGCTTTGTCTTGTTGAAAAATGGCTCCTGGGAGCCAATGCATGAGTGGCAACATATGTGGTTGCAGGACCGCTGAGCTGTCATGGTGCCACGGATCAATACTAGGGGTGACCGTGTATTGTAGGCAATGGCACCCCATACCATCACACCAGCTGTGGGAGCGGTGTGTCGCTGTAAAGCAAAGGCAGGATTGAGGCGTTCACCACTGGGTCTCCACACACGAACACGATTGTCATCACTGCTGAGATTGAATCTGGATTCGTCGCTAAAGACGACCTGGTTCCATTCCGCTGCAGACCAGTTTCCTTGTGCGTGGCACCACTCCAAACGGAGGCGTCGATGGGTGGGCGTCAAGGGCAGCACACGTAATGGGCGCCGCGATCCCAAATGTCCTTCAGCCAGGCACCTTCGTATGGTTCGAGAAGACACAGGGGCCCCTAGTGAAGGTTCTACCTGTGCCTGGATGGCGGCCGATGAAGCAGTTGGCTGTACGCGTGCATTTCTTACGATGTGGTGGTCTTCTCGATGACTGGTCTGTCGAGGGCGTCCTGAGCCTGGTCTTCGTGTAAATGACATCTCTCGGATCCACTGGTCCCAACACCTCCTCACAACACAATCAGAGCGGCCTAATTGACGAGCTACTCGCCTAGCTGACCACCCAGCTTCCATCATGCTGATGATTCTCCCCCTCTCAAACTGTGACAGCTGCTCATATTGTCTTCGAAAACGGCGTAATGGCATGTCTACCTCAGCGCTTCCTTTGTAAATGATTCAGTACACTCAAACAAGCTTTGGTTACCTGTTTTATACTCCACGGAGAACGACGTTAAACGCCCTCTACCGGCTATACGTAATGCACAATCACGCTGCATTTCTAATCATTTGCATATTTCCCCGACATATACCTTCATGCCAAGTTTTGTTACGCTACCGCAATTATTTCTTGGAGCGCTAATTTTTTTGTCCACGAGTGTATAATTGTTAAACTATAAATAAAAGAATAACAAAGTAGCATTTTAAGTCAAAATTAGATGGTCACAGAAGAGTAAAGGCAAATTTTTAGTTATACTACAGGACTGAAAGGAAGGTTTGATAAGATTTTTACATCACGTCGCACTTTAAGGCAACGTGAGTACTACTGGCGACGGACCTCGTAATTTTGAACATCGGTCATGTGACGAGGACGATATCTGAGTCCCACAACGTGACCCTACACTCCACTCTCCAAACTTCAACACTACGCCAATGGGAGGAGAAATCCTCAGTCTCTCGTGACTCGGAGATTTAACATGCATCAGACCCTCTAAAAGACAGGTCTCTAATGGCATCAGGACTTGAACTCACGACTCGGCGGCTACGAGTTTGTAACTGTGACCACTTGGTTAACATGGCCACAGGCTAAAAGGAGAAGAAAATAGTATGGAAATATGTTTCTAAAATTTTCTAAAATAGTCGATAATTTCAGAAACGTCTGGGTTTCCACACCCACACAAACGAAATCATATTGTTTTATTTATTAATAGTTGATTTCCAAGCACTGTGAAAATAGTCCAGTTCCCTTCAACCCTGTGAGCCGGCTAAATGTGTGGAAGAAAATAAAGGATCATTCGACATGATAAATTCCAATTATTTTATTTGTCACTTTAATCGACTCAAACACAAATCAACACTATAAATAGGATAATTCAGCCAAGCAACGGAGGGAAGAGACGAGATTCGCGTTTGGGGAGAATACGTTTAATAACCACTTTATAATTATGTGCTTCTTCCTTAATATTACTTTACACAGACGATATATACTTAATGTCCTCCTAACGACTTAAACATCAACGTAATAGGAAGATGACAGTACCTGAACTTAGGCAGTCTTCTAGTCAATCCAATTTTTAACACTTCCTGACTATTATCTTTCACAATGACTTTTGAACCAATTCTGGTAACCTTCACTTTGTAACTATCTTGTCACCTCTTGTAACTAAACTTCTAACTTTCTTTTTATCCATTCTCTTCACTTCCAATTCACTCCCCCGTTAACTCGCGAACTAGGAATATATATAATTAACTTAATTTGCATATCACGTTTTCTTCTTTAGGAGAAGATTGGTAATTTTTGCTGGCCCAAAAGAATACCCAAAAGGACTATTAATAGATGGTCGCGTATAGATCCGTCATAACTGTTTTAAATAATACTAGCCATTACTTACCTGCTTCGAAAAGGTAATTCGGGATGTCGTATGACAGTATTGTTTTAAAGTAACTGATAGCTAAGTTCTGCGTTATGCTTTCATTTGTATTCAAAAATATCCTTATAGCTCTCATATCTTGATTTAAAAAGGAAAGGATTTTCCACCCTAGAAATATATTTTTACATACTCGTGCCTCTCCCTTTTGGAAGTCGATTAACATAAAACTCATCTAGCGAATATTTATGTAACAAAAGAAACATGCCTGACACCTTTCAAGTCTACAGGTCTAATAGTTGAAAAACGAAAACTTTTGGCCACGACACCACCTTAACTCTCTCATGCGAATCGAATTCCGTAAAATCCCTAAATCCGTTCTTAACGGACTTCTACTCAACAAAAGAAGCATGCTTGCCAAATTTCAAATATGTAGGTCTTATAGAAAAATGGGAATTTTCGTCTTTCTCGTCCCCTGAACCCCCTTTGGAGTTGATTTCTGCAAAATCCCTTCTTAGTGGATCGCTACTCAACAAAACAAATAATTTTGTCAAATTTACAGTAGACTCTCGATAATTCAAGTTTTGATAATACGAACCTCTCGATAATTCGAGAGAGTCCTTAGAAGAACTCTTGATATTTCGAACTAAAACAATACGTTTTGGTACACTCAATAATTCGAAGTAAAATCTGTGGCTAGCCAGACTACAACACGCGATAATTCGAAGTTATCTTATAAAACTCTCGACAATTCGAACACTCACTGTCATCTGCAGTCCAGCAAACAGGTTGGAGCTTACAAGTTTTGCGTTGTGTTGTCTCTGCGTGTCTTCCCTGTAACGTAGCCCTTTTGATGACCATCTGTCTGCTACCTCTTCTAAGAGTTTTCCAATTCCTCAGGCGAAAAGACACTTTTATTATATTCATTCCTTTAAATGGATAACAGACCAACCGCACCTGTTATCAGTCGTCCATATCTTTCGTTTAACACGTGGCCTTGCTACACATGTGTTTGGAAAGGATGGTCCGCAATTGTGAAGAAGAGATGAGTAGGATTGTGTATGCATGTATTTTACTATTAATACAGGACTTTTTAACTTCTGTAAAATATTTATACTGTATAGTTTGTACTTTTTAAAAATGCTTTAAAATAATTTTATACACATGTACAATTGTTGTTTTATTACATAGTTTCAAATTTAAATGTGTTAGAAAAAAAAATATTTATCTTCGTGTATTTTGGGAATTTTTCCTACCCTCTTGACAATTCGAAGTTTTTCATTGGTCCCTAAAACTTCAAATTATCGGGAGTCGATTGTATATATAGATAGATATTTGAGTCAATTGGAAAATATCGTACAATTTATGTCAAAACACAATGGGTTTGAACAAATATGAAATCAAGATTTTTATTATGTGTACTCACACATGCGTACTACGACATCAATACACGACTATGAAACAAGACATTGACTGAAAAAACGATGAAATAGTAAAAAAAGTTATGTCTTATAATGCTTTGTGAGTTAAGAAGAAAAAAAATGTTCTATTTCTGGCAATGTTATGCTATGATACATTAAAAACTTCGAAGTAAGAAAGTAACCGTAGGGGTAATAAAGATATAAATGCAATTGAAAGCTTTTTTCACCTGCTTTTCTTAAAAAGAAAAACAAACGATTTCAAGTGAGACAAAGGTTTATTTTGAAGATTTTATGAGCGAAGTTTGTTTAGATTAAGACAATTTTATCTGTTTTTTTTTAAGGTGACCGACAACATACGAAACCACGATTTCGTAAAAGCGTATAAATGGGCATTCTTTTTTAATATTTAGTGTCACTTGAAATAGAACATGCATATAAACTTTTTTAAAGAATATTATAACAAAAAATTATTTAAGGGCAATTTTTTAGCCAGAAATGAAGAAAGAATGACATAGTTTCAAAATATTTTCCTTTTATGAAGAATTCAGAATTTTCTTTTATAGCTCTTATAATTTTACTAATACTTCAATTTCACCAAAGAAACAAATAATTAATTCACATTATTAATATATTTTATTCTGATAATAATATTATATAGTTCGCATGCTTTTTCCGAAATAACCTTCCTAAAGCCATTTTATACCCAAAGCTTCCTGTTTTCACATTAAATCTCGGGAAATCTCATAAATTTAATTCTTTTTTTTAAAGACAATTAAGATTTAAAAACATTTAACTTCAAAAAAGAAGCCACAGGCTTGAAATGTTTTCTCGGATGGGAAATTGCACTATCGTTAAGGTCATATTTTGATTTCAATTAGCTTATGGATACTGTATTTTATTAAACTAATTTTATTACTCATTTTTCTTTGAGTCGATCTTTTTCCAGCCTTAGTTATAAGATAGGATACCATTCTGAACAAAAGTGAATTTTTAAACACGCTTTTATAATTTGTAATTTACACACTTGTATGTAACTGAATCTTTGAACTCGATTTTTACACTCTTTAAAAGGTCAGATTAATTCGAAATTTTGCACACTTGTCAAGGAACGAGGACAATACAATAATTTCAAAATTTTGTTCCATTGTCCAGATCAGGATCATCAGAAATAACGATTTCCAGATTTGGTGACTAAAAGATTAAGTTACAACCCTAAAGGCGAGAAAATGTGCGTCAGCAATTTCTTACCATAATATAAACAATTGCCTAGTTTTTCTGAAAATGGAAATAAAAAAAAAAGACTTGTGCACGTGAAAAAAAAATTTATGTTCTAACTGCTAAACTCAGACATGAAGTCTATTTTTCTAAATTCTCTCGTCGGGTCTGTGGAATGAAACATCATTTATTGCTCCATTTTACCAAAACAGCTGAGAATTCAGAGGTCACCGGATCAATGTATGTGTCAGAGAATATATTGAGAGAGAGAGAGAGCTCTTTTTAGTGAAAAATATCATTGAATTAACACACTTTCTTTCGCATGAAATATTTCAAACTTAGTTCTTCCAGTTGGTTGAACGTACATTTTACAAACCAGGACGTATCGACGCACTGATAGGATCAGTGGCGTAACGGAGAACATTTTGGCTTCTCTGCAAAGTCAGGTTTTGGGCCCCCAAATGGATTTTACATAGGGTGGGTACTTGGTGTCAGTCAGGTTTCGGACCACCTAGAACCCTGGGCCTTCACGCGATGCGGGGGTTGCGGGGATGTACGCTACGCCATTGGGTATTCCAGATTCTAAAAAATGACGAATTTTAGATTAATTCATCAATGAAGAAACGATAGTTTAAAAAACGAAAAATACATGTTTTTATTGTAGATCGAACTAAAAAAAAAAAAATAGAAAATAAATTAGAGTTTAAAATAACTAAAAAAACCCCACACTTTTATGGTTTATCGAACTAAAAAGTAAAAAAATAATTATTAATGTAAGAATAAAATGATTAACGAGAAAATTAATGTCATTGTAGTAAAAGCGTGGGGTGCTTTGTATTACATTTGTACACTAACTTAGCTTTTCGGAATAGAACTAGTAAGAAAGAGATTGATAAAGAGCAATTGATATACAGCACCCCTCGCTTTTATTCCAATGACATTAATTTTCTCGTTAATCATTTTATTCTTATATTAATAATTATTTTTTTACTTTTTAGTTCGATAAACCATAAAAGTGTGTTTTTTAGTTTTTTTAAAACTATAATTTATTTAAAACAAAACTCAACAATCCATCAAGTAAACACGAATTTAAAAAAAATTAAAGACCACATTTTACACAGTTCAAAACGACATGTTCATAAATTTAAAACAATATTTTCAAACGAGGATTAATTTTTTTAGAAATAACGAACATCATTCCTTATATATGATAGTCTTAATCAAAGACAGACAGTGAAGTCATGTGATGCAATACGGAGTTATGCCTAACAGAGGGAAAATTATAATTTAAAAAACCTAAGAAACACCCTTTATTGTTAATCGAACTAAGTTGTAACTTAATCTTTTAGTCGCCAAATCTAGAAATGGGATCTGAAATGAGTCTCCAGATCCGGGATGGGATCTGAAAATGGGAAATCAGTAATCCTGATCGGGACAATGGAACAAAATGATTAAATTATTGTATTATCGTCGGTCCTGAACAAGTGAGCAAAATTTCGAATTAATCTAACCTTTTAAAGTAGGTAAAAATTGAGTTCAAAGATTCCGTTGCATACAAGTGAAGCTTATAAAAGGGTGTTACAAACTGAAAACTTTTCCCCTCATTATGTATTTAAAAATTTGTATAAATTCCACTAGTTGATGCTTTTTCCTCATTTATTTTTTTAAAAAACACAAACAAATGTTCATTTTGTATACCATATAAATACCGGATCTGATTTTGGTTTGATTTAATTTTTTATGAACGCCATTCTTTAAGTAACTTTATAAATAAATATAAGTAAAGTTTGTAAGGCCTCTCTAAGCAACGCGAGAATTATTGGTGACAGACCTCGTACTTTTGTACCTCGGACAAGAGATGAGGACGACGCCTGAACGGAAACCTCACCCGCCAAACGAATTCCATATCATTTGGATAGCTAGAGCTTTTTGATGGGGGGAGGGGGGGGGATCGTTTCAAACATAAAAAGATAATCGGTAATTGGCGCTTTTTAGTGCAATTTTTATAAGAAATTCAGCAAAATTCGACTCTTATTTTATACGCTCGGTCGTTTCGAAGTCCACTCTATCGCCATACATATTTTCAGAATAGCAAATTTTGCGAGTGGCTTATTTCTATTTTTGTGCTTCATCATTCTCACATATATACACGTTCTTTCTTCTATTAAATGCAGAACTCACATATGTTTCGTCTCCTCCCAAAAATTCCGAAAAAGATTTTCAACTCTTATTTTAAATTGTTGCGCGCTTTTTGAATGTTTCTAAAATTTAAGAAAATGATATAGTAAAGAAATGGATTTATGCGAGGTAAAAACATTATTTTTATTAATATTGAAACATTTTTCGGTTTGAAAACAATATGTTTCCAGTTTGAGTTCTATTTTTTTCAACATCAGGCGAGAAAAGCATCAACGCGTTCTGTCTTAATTATTTTATATAATGATCGATGATGGAAGAAAAACGTGAATCTATAAAACTCGTGAATAATATCCTCGTGAAATATTATTGAACAGTCACGCAATTTTATAAATAAAAAAAAAAATACATCTGTTTCTTTTTTAAAATAATTATTTTGTAAATTTCTTTCTCTACGCTGCATCAACAGTTTATGAAAATGAGAACGTCCAAATAAGCTTCCAAATGAATGGGGAATCTGTATGGTGAAAACAAATGTGCTTTGCGGATAAGTCAAATATAACAAGAATATTATAATTTCATATGTAAGTAAAATACAATTTGGATTCCTTTTTATATCTATTTCAAGAAAGATTATTTAATCGCATTAAATAATAAAAATAAGTAAGAAAAACCTCTAAAAATATATTCTTAAATTACTCTATATTCAGTACTTTTTGGAAAAATTCAAGAAACGAAAAAACACTAAGAGAAAAAGGATATCGTTCTTCTTTCGTTTCCACAATCGTTTTTTAAATTTTAAGAATAATAGCAAATCGAAGTATATCATCGCTATCTGACATGAATATATCGCTTTTAGTTTACTCAAAATATCACAATATCTCTGCTGTAAATCAGCTCCCGCTGAGTACACACACACGTCAATTTCTTGTAGCATAATATACTTTTTTTAGAATTACCTGAAAACGTTTAATTAAATAATTATGCCGGTATAATTAAATATAACAGAGACCCTAAATGAAGTGTAAAATTCTGTTTTCAAAATCAGGAACAAACATAAAATATATCTTTCTATTTTAATAACAGCACGGCTGCACCAAATATGTAAAAACATTTTCAGTAATTGCTTGTAACGATGTTGTCCGAATTATTTTTAATATTTATATTATTCGATAATAATTGGTATATTATGACAGAGAGATTCATACTATCATATTTTTGGTAATTTTGTGAGCAATTGCAGTGCATTCTAATATAAAGGATTTGTCTGATAGCATATGTTAAATTTTTTTTAACCTTGTAGAAAAATAAAAAACAAACAAACAAAAAAAGTATACTTGTTAAGAAACAAATTTTCGACATAAAATAAATTATCCTCTATTCACTAATAAAATAATAATATCTTGAATCAAAAGGTCATGAGAAATTCTACTTTTAACTACATTAAAAAGTTACAAAAATTTCCGACAAATTTTCGTAGAGATAAATTTAAAAAAAAAGAATTTTTTTAGTTACTTTTCTGAAAAACGATCGTGTTTCTATTTTACGAAAATATTTTTGAAACATCAGTAACTTCTTATATTTATCTTTTAATATGCATTCGTTATTTCATAAATGGTTGAGGGATTGTTATATTAGCGTCGAACTATAAAGTTGCACGAGGGCTATTGGTGACGGACCTCGTAAATTTTAATCATGGTCAAGTGACAAGGACGACACCTGAGCTTGCACCTCCCAGTTCTTACTACCCCACCACTCCAAAGGGAGGTCGTTTAAGCCTCGACAGATTTAATGTGTAGCGGCCTCCTCTACACGGCGGGTCTTCAGTGGCAATAAGACTCTTTCATGGAGTAGTTTCATTTTACAATAGCCAAAGATTTAAAAGATTTGAAAAACAATCTTGATATGAAATACAGAAAAAATTCTCATTCTCTTTAAATCATTAAAAATTTTTTTAGCCAAAAATTTAATGCGAACACCAGTATAATAATGGATGAAGCAATTCTCCTGACGAACTTTTTTCTCTTCGCAAGACGCGCATTTAAAACGAATACAGTCAACAAAGATATAAATCCAAGTCACATTCCCGAAATATCTATCCACGTGACACAGAAAGCCAAACGATCGTTTTTGTCAGACATCCAGTAATTTCTAAAGATTTGAACCGTTGTTCTTTCGATAAACATCTGCAGACAGGCATCGTTCCCCGCAAAGCTGAACACAATCTACTATCCTCCTTTTTATAACTTTGATTTCACCCTTTGACTTTGAAAGTGGGTGCAATCTCCTGCAAAAAAGATTGCATTGTCCATTGTCAACGAGAAAATTTAAAATATTTCATCAAAAGATTACTTTCTTTCGTTTCGTTCTTAGATAATATAATCTTTAGACATAACAACCAGAAGTTTAATGTAACATGCGAATTTAAATAGTGATAAGATTGTGGTTGGTGGCAATTTCTACATAGAGATAACAGATGATTGGTTAAAAATTATTACATATTAAGCACTTTTTTTCTAATAATTCTTAAGAGAATAAAATGATTAATGAGAAAATTAATGTCATTGGGATAAAAGAGTGGGGTGTTCTATAAATGTATCATTGTTATAATTTCTAACTTCTATTCCGAAAAGCTGAGTTTGCGTAAAAAATGTAGTACAAAGCACCCCACGCTTTTACCCCAATGACATTAATTTTCTCGTTAATCATTTCATTCTCATATTAAGAATTATTATTTTTTTTACTTTTTAGTTCGATTCAGTATAAAAGCGTGATTTTTAGTTTTTTTAAACTATAATTTATTTTTCATTTTTTAGTTCGATCAACAATAAAAGCGTGTTTTTTAGTTTTTTTAAACTATCATTTATTCATTGCTGAATTTATCTTTGAGTTTGATATTTGAAGCTGGAATTAGTCTCGCTCTTTAATGGATATTAATTAACGGGTTTGAAGTGTATTCTCTCCATTTACGGGGCTTCAGATGAGTCCCGTATTGTTATATTAGATTCCGTCTCTGTAGAACAGGTCAAACAAATAAAAGTGTGTTAAGAAGAAAAGTTCGAAATGAAAATTTTTTAATGTACCATGTTTTTTTACGGACTAAAAAGTATAAAATTCTTCCTTTTCGTTTTTTTTTTCTTTTCTCTTTTCACATTTTCATGCATTGTCATCCACTTCTGAGCTATGGTCCAAATTTCAAGTCTCTAGCTCATCGGAAAGTCACACAATTTAAAATCAATTACAAAATTCCACCCGGACAGACATTAAAGAAAGCGAGTTAGTAAAAACCTAGTAATATTAAGTGTCAATCATTTTTTCACCTTTATACGTATTGCTATAATGTTAATTCGTATCATCACTTCTAAACGTATTGCTTTATAAAAATAAAAAATATTTAGCAGTTAGAACATAAATTATTTTTTTTCACATGCACGAGCCTTTTTTTTAATTTTCATTTTCAGAAAAATGTTTATATTATGGTAAGAAATTGCTAACACACACCCACCCTCCACTTTCTCAGATACAGAACACTTTTTTGCTTGTTTTATTTCTATTAACCGCAAGTGTATTTTATACTTGCATATAATTAGTTTTAAATTCAAAACACTCGCTTTAGGGTTGCACCTTATTCTTTTAGTCGCTAAATCTGAAATTAGTCGCCAAATCTGGAAATGGTGTATGAAATTAGTCGCCAAATCTGAAAATGGTATATGGAATTAGTCGCCAAATTTGAAAATGGTATATGCAATAAGTCGCCAAATCTGGAAGTGGTATATGGAATTGTCGCCAAATCTGATTATCCTTATTTCCGACGATCCTGAAAAGGACGATGGAACAAAATTATGAAATTATTGTATTGTCATCGGTCCTTGACAAGTGTGCAAAATTTCGAATTGATCTGACCTTTTAAAGTGGGTAAAAATCGAGTTCCAAGATTCCGTTACATGCAAGTGAAACTTATAAAAGCGTGTTAATAAAATAAATCTAGCGTTTTTCTTTCCAGACACAAGAATAAAAGCCTAAGTTAGTTTCGAAATTATAGTTAAATTAATATTATGTCCACAAATTGCATGATCTATTTTTAATATGCAGAAATTATGCATCGAAAATTGGGGAATTTTTTATATTTAGATGGGTTACAACTGCGATTTTAACGAAGTTTATATTTCTTGAAACAGGAAAACATGCCCATTCTTGAAGTTTAAGAGATTTAAGAGGCTGTAGAATTCGACATCTAAACTTCCTCTTGAACGAATGTTCAAAAAAGAAAATTCTGCAATTAATTTCAACATATATATTTCAGAAGAAAAAAAAAGTATTTACTTAAAAATATATAATTATATGAAATAAAAGTAATGAGTGAAACACTATATTGGGGGGGGGGGCAAAAAATATAGGAGGAATATTTTCAGTTAAGAAAAGTTCAAATTAAATGTAAAAAGAATTATTTTTCGAGGGTTTTTCAGACGTGTGATTTCAAAAGTACTTTGAAAGGGTTCTTGTAAATGGTAACGTAATTAATTATGAACATTTGAACTATTTTTGTTAACAAAATTTCTTCTAAAACGTAATATTGATACGTTAATAAGTAATTTATTTGTGTGTTAAGAATATGGTAATATACGATAGTGGAAAAACAAACAAAGCGTCTTTCTTTAAGCGTTAAATAAGTTAAGAACATTCATTTATTTTAAAAAAGAAACATCCTACTGGCTGTTTTAGAATAATTATGCACTTCAGGTCATTTTTTAAGACAAATTTTCATTCCCGTTAGATCAAAATTTTATTTCTTAACTTTCGTAACTTACTGTTCACCGTGATATGTTATAAGCAAAAAATATATCTTCGCGCCCTTTTTTCATAAACTAAAATCGTAAAATTGTCCAAATTCTCGTTTGAATATATCCTTTAAAAGTCATTTTAAAAAAACTTTTGTATTAGCGTTTAATGTTCATTCATCATTCAAATTTAGTAATAAATAACAAAACATTAAGGATTCATTTGCGAATAAAAATTTATTATATATATATATATATATATATATATAGATAGAACTATCCAAAATATCTTTAATTCTTTCATATACCTAGAAACTACTAAGTCTAAATAAGCAGTTAAAATTAACTGACAATTCAAAAGATTAAAAAGTGATAGGCTAGAAAAAACACCACGAGTGTTCCGCTAAAAACACGTGACGATTTCTCAAGGTGTTTAATTTAATTCATGTTCCATGCGTTTTATCGTGTTTAATTGGACCTTGAGGTTTTTTTTGAGGAAACATGCACGATGTGTAAAAATTCAAATAAAAACTTTTAATTACACGATTTTAGTGAAACGAATGTTTAATTATATTCCATTTTCACGAAACTCACGAAGCAATATATCTACACTCCAGTAACATTTCAGTTGTTATTTTTATCCAAGGCTCATGTTAGGCAAATTGCAGAGGATTGTAGAATTGTTTTGAGTTGCACATTCATTATATATCAAAGAGAACCTTAACTATATTTGGAACACATTTACAAATAGAAGATGTTCCAATTTAGATGTAAATTTGCGGCATTGCAATTCATACGTATATCCGTTTAACAAATTGAGCCCTTAAGATCTGCAAGCATTCGATAAAAAGGTAACTTTTCCTATGGATGTGCTAAAAAAAAATCCATGAAAGTAAAAAGCATAGAAGAAGGGACATGAAACACATATTTAGTGTTGAATGAATGTGGTTATCACTCTTCCTAATGTAAATTTGGGTAAATTCGAATTTTTGATTTCACAATGCATATGCTGGAATATTAGAATAAAACTAAAATAATTCATCTTTTTTTATATCGGACTAATCAGAATATTAAAAAATAATGTATATACATATATAGAATAATATACAATAGAAAATTAAATCGAGTTCAACACGTTGAAGGATTTTGTAGGCAAAATATTTTTTATCCTAAAGAACATTTCATCGGTTAACATCGAGTTTTTAATTGCACAGGATATGTATTAAATTGAATTTCTTTTTGGTGGACTTATTGTAATTAAATTTTAAAGTTGACGTCACATTCATGACGCACAATCTAAATTTGGCAGATTGCCAACACATTTTTATAAATGGTATTTAGTTTTTGTGGTTTAGTTGAATTCAATTAAAGTATTTTTAACTGATATAGAAAAAATGCTTTTGTGAAATTTATCAACTGTTTTGAAATAGCCATTTAAAATTATGCAACATTTTGAAGAAAAAATCCTAAAACATAAAAATGATTGTCAAATATATCTTGTGGTTATCCCTCACATGTTACAGACTATGCGAAAGGTGTTGCAAAACGAATGGAACGGAACTAAAAATGATTGAATATTAAAAGGGAATTACACAATCTTAGAGAAAGAGAAAACAAATTACGAAATCTTTTATTTCAATACAAAACATTTTATATGGTCAAGCTACTGGTATTGGTAAAACACAGATGCCTACGCCCATAAAACATGAATGCAAAATAAAATAAAAAATTCTGTTTTGTGAATGATTGTGATGGTTGAATGGCTATAACACTAATTTTTGTTATTGCACAGTTGGATACGAATCTAAAAAGTTTTTAAAGGAGTTTCAATGTCAAGGTCAGGAATGGGAAATCTGCGGACTTTTTGTTTATCATGTATGACTAAGCGAATCTTAATTTTAAAATTTTGAATTTATCTTTCAGTTGCATCTAATGATAATGTCCGTGTGATTGTCAGCTACTAAAAAAACTTAGTCTTTAAGCAAAACCGTCTATTTTGATGTTACACAAGTTTAGCTTTTTGTTAATATTTAGTTCCAATGTAATTAAAATGCACATTAATGAATAACTATCCAAGGTTTAAGCACGCTTCATGGTTAGAATATAGTGCACAACTTTCATACTTAAACAAAATTATATACGTACATTTGAAGATAAAAGACGGACACGCTCTATGGATCTTTAGCTTAAAAGAACGATTTGCAGATTAATCAAGTTTGTTTCTAGACTTTATTTTTCTTTTTCAAATGCTTCATTTATGTGTAAAATGGAGGCATATTGCTACATTACGAGGAAATTCTGAATGATTTTATTGTTGTAGCTCATCCTATAATTTGTCTCACATCCTTCAGAAGTAGGATTCATGTTTTATAGTTACTTTCAACACTTAAAGATTGAGATCTGGGGTTTAGAACAGCGATCTTTAAATCGTGTTCCACGGAACCGAGGGGTTCTACAAAGCACAGTAAAAAATCGAAAAGAAAATTATAAATGTGTATATAAATGGATTCCAGCTCACTATTAAGTTTGTATAACCAACAAATATCTAAAGCTCATCCCAGTCATTAAAACTGAACATTCTAATTATACATAACTTTATTTTGCAACACTTGAACTTTTATTATAATATAATATGAAAATAATAAAACGTTTTTTCTTTATATGTATTACCTACGAGATCATGAATATTCTATTGTTTACTATCCCGGGTTCCATGAAATAATTTTTTATTCATTACTAGAATGTTTTGCAAAACTAAATAGTTTTCAAAAGGAAAATGCAACTTTGTTTCGTTTGCGGAAAAAATACCTATTATGAAGGAGCGGGAACAGTGTACTGATATATCAACGGATTTAACATTAAAATATAAATTTAAGCAAGAACAGCTCCTAAATTTTGTCTGGGATAATGCATTGGTAGGTGACACTTGGATCCCAAATTAATATCATGAATGCATAAATTACATTAAAAATTTTTAATGACAAATACAATACTTTTTTTCCACATAAAGTAGAACACGTGGATCTCTCTCTCTCTCTATTTCAAATATTTTTTTTTTATTAAGACAAATTCTTCTGTGGAATGGTGGAATTCTATTTGGAATGGGGTTCCCCGAAAACACCTTACACTTTTAACGGTTCCATGAGTCGAAAAAGTTTGAAGACCGCTGATTTAGAATAACGGGTTGTAATTGAATAGCGACTCACGGAACGCAATCTGTGGTCAATGCTATATGTAGAATATTTGGTCTCGTGTGCAGTATTTCCCATTACTCCGTGTGAAGGTCTTAGTGGAATCGGATGAATTTTTGTCATTGTTGTTCCTATATTTCGCCAAACATTCGTTATTTACGAAGAAAACAAAACATTTATTTATGGTCTAGGCAAAATTTAGGCGTAAACTAGGAAAATAAAAAATGGAAAAGTGGCATGGAAAAGTATCGAGAATAGGGAAGAATTGTTTAGACACTCTGAGGTGCATCACTCGTGTTTAAAAGAGCAGTAAACCCCCTGGAAAAAAAAAGAAAGTTACATTTCTCCTCTCTAATTTTTCTTTGAAATAAGATTTTTAATATTGGTATTGCTATTTTAGTTAAATTACGAAAAAAAAAAACAAAAAAAAACCCCTGTAAATTGGAAATAAAAAAATACAGATACAAACAAGCTTCATGTTTTGACACGAAGAAAATGGAACATATTACTTTATAAGTAAGTTTCAATAGTTATATTGACACTAAAAAAATGAAAAGCTTCGAAATAAATCATCAGTTTATTTACCCATTTGTATTATTTTTTCCCTTTATATTTTTTGTTTCTTTAGCTGCCCAAATTCACACAATTTTTAGCATCAGTTTCAGTTATATAGTCAAAAACTCTTAAATAAAGTTGGACTTAAAACTTCAGTAATTCTTCAAAATAAAAATCCTTCAGACCCGAACCAATAGCTGCTTGTATTCGCAAGTAGTTTATAACAAAAATAACATCGCCATATGAATATAAATGATTACAATGACATGTTAAAACTGATTTTTTGGGGGGCATCTGTAAACGGCCACATGAAATCCTGAACAATAAAATCTAGATTTTATTTAAAATACAATTTGAAAGTATTAAACTAAAGCGAGATTGGTATTTCAAGTTTTTATTTTTATTTTGTATAATTACAAAAATTAGTTGAAATTGAAAAATATCACAACTTTCCCAAATGTCCAAAAAACGTCTTAACCCTAACAAGCTACAGAACTAAATTTCTCCACAAAATTGACACTTACATATTCAGATTTACACTTTTATGACTGTTGACACGATAAAAATTATCACTCTCACCGCTAATTCCACTTTACCAAAATTCGCCGATCGTAGGTAGCGCGTAAATACCTAAGTATATATATATATATATATATATATATAAACGGTACTATACCTTCTTTTTTAGCCGGGCCACATACGTATGACAAATATTTAACGCGAGCCGCAACATGAGGATTAATGTGGGGGGGGGGGGCAGACGCTATAAGACCAAGGACTTTTAAAAAGCGGAAAATTGATCAAAGTATTAATTATTTTGGATTTTTTTTTAAAAGCTCCATCGAACCGAACTCGCAAAAAATAGGTTTTATGTATTTTTTACCCTGTTATGGGGTAATTTCGATTTCCTTTCATCAGCTACCCCACTTCCAAATATTTTGTTTCTGTTACAAAGATTTTTTTCAAGAAAGTCAATTGAAAAAAAAAAAAAGAGCAATTGAAAGATTTGTGTTTATAGTGGTACAGTGACGAGCAAAATATTTTTTAAATATAGCATTTTCACGACAAATCAAACAAGTTGTTGGTTGATCCATGTTTGTTTGTCTGAACGAAATAGACAAGATTTGAGTCGTCTTGGGACAAAATATATTCTTTAGATATTTTTCACTTGGAAGACATGTGGGTTAGTTAAAAATTAGTTTCACACATAAAATGGTCGCTATTCTACTTTTATTTGCTAACATTTTGTTACAATTACAAATAGAGAGAGAAAAAAAGTTATTCCTCAATTCGTACCAGTACGGCATTGATAGCAAAATTGATATATGGAATTGCTTCATTTATAGAATTTCACGCTAAATTTTTAATACATTGTTCTTAAATAATTAAATTTTTTAGTGCAACGGGCCATGACCGGACCACTCAAAAAGGTCAGTTGGGCCACATGCGGCCAGTTGGTTGAGTATCGCTGACCTAAGTACTTCTAGGCCAGAAGACGCAAAATATCCAATTTTTAGTTTAAGAAAATTTAATTACTTTAACTCATCAAAGCGCAACAAGGAATAAAAAATGCCATCCTAGTCACGCGAACCCATATTGCCATAGATTAAATAAAAAATTGGTGGAACTTTCAATATAATGAAATTCTTTTAGAGATTGAAGTAATTTTTGTGTGATTTTTTATATTCTATTTCAGTGCTTTTCAATATTCGCGACCCAATTTTCAATCACAATTTTCATCCCCCCCTTTATACCATAACAATGTATTGAATTCAATAATACTATACTTTGACGCTAAAGCTACAATACGACTTTAACCTATAAAGGGCCACCTGCGTATATAAACGTCTCGCTAAGAAAAAGCATTAATTTTCTGGCCGTATATATACGTCTTTTCGAAGTACAATATTTTCTGTGCACTGATATTTATAAATTTATTCCAATGGCTTTGGAATGCAATTAAAGGACTTTGACAGTGTTTACGAAGGATTAACGTATTTCAAAGGATTTGCTTATTTATTTTCCTTTTCTCTCCCCCCCCCCTCCAAAAAATAACATCCCACACATCTACATGGAAAACGATGGTATTGGGAAGTGAATCGCATGACTTTTAATCAGCAGCTTAGAGATTAATTATAAACCATACAAATTATCAAGATAAGTGTTAATAGAAGCCCATGGGGTCACTGGTAATTACCAAACTTGTTCTTAACTTATTATTAAATTAATTATAAAATACATTGTACGTTACTGATACATTTATAAGTGTATTATATAAGTGTAAATGTGTATTTTATTTTTATTATGTCAGAATGTATTTTGTTTGTTTACTTTCAGTAAATTAATAATTTCTTTGAATAATCTTTCGTTTTCGACCTTTCAATATTCTCAAGCCCCCCTTGTAGAGTTATCACAAGGTTTGAGAAACGCTGTTCTATTTATTTCAGTGCATTCATTTTGTTTTATATAAGTTATTCGCAATTATAATTTTCTGTGTAAATCCTATTATTAATTTCTAACAATAGAACTCCTATTTTGAGTAATGTAATACTATTGTAAACTTTTAAAAGGTTTTTTTTTTAAAATAAAAGTTAAGAGAACTAAATAAAAATGCATTAGAAATGAAGATTTAATATTTTATTTAAAGATCATTATTTGTTTTACTTACATAATAGCAAAGAAAAAAATGCTACAATGCAGCAAATTGTTTAGAATTTTAATTCAATATTACAAGCCTAAAACCAAAGAATTTCCAAATCATTTTGCCTCAACAATTAAATTTTTTTTTTAAATAAAAAGAATCTCATTATCTCTTATGAAATATCAAAAGCTTTCAAATAACTAAAGAAAATCATTTTGTTTCGATATCAGAATATCCTAAGGAGAAAGAAGAAATTTCCTCAGGCAATAATTGTATGAATTTAATAGAAATTTTGAAATATGTAAAATGATTAATATCCCTTTTTTTTTGTTCAAAGTCACGTGAATCAATTTCATTTGCCTTATGAATTTTTGCAAACGATAAAGAAATTGGTAGGAAATAGGTTACAAATCATTCGGGGAGAAATTATTTTTTTCTTTTTTCAATTTCATTTATTTTTCAAAGCACATGCATTTTCCCTTCGATTAATATCAGAATTCCATCAAGGAATGGACGGAAATAATTGCGTGAAGGTGAAGAAAATACTTCCGCTCCTGAAAATTAAGAAACAGTAAAAGAAACACGGGAACGCATGGCCTTGGCCCACTGACCTTTTTACAGGAAGGCGGCGGAAGTGAAATTCAAATTGTTACTACTTCGGAAAAGGGTCAGGAGCTAAATGTCGCGCAATAACGATATTTGAATGTCTTCGTTTATGACTTTCATTCAACGTTGTACATTAAAGTGCATTTATTTTCTACCTTATTCCATAACAGAAACAGCGGATATTGCACCATGGAGGTCGCTATATGTATTTAAAGGTTTGGTATATTTAAAGAGATATTTTCATAGATATCGTATGATTGCTCGACATAATTGGTATCGTAAAATTTTTGTATTAAATAGGAACTTGCTATAAAAATGTCAATACATAGGAAATTGAAGAATTGAGGAATCAATAAAGAACTACTTTTCTATAACTATTTTTTCTCTCTATTAGTTAACTGCAGGGACGTCTTAAAACTTCTTGAGGCCTTGGGCCCCTACGCAAAAGTAGGCCCAGGGTCCCTATACAAAAGTAGGCCCTGGGCCTCTGGAGTAGATAGCCCTAAAGGGGCCCTGTATCAAAACTCCTTCGGGACCCTTTTTGGACCCTTCAGGACCCTTAACATTTCACGATATTTTTCTTATACATGTTGGGGCCCTTGTAGCTTGAAGGCCCGTATCATTGATACAGAGGTAACTACGCCCCTGACCAGGGCCCCTACACAAATGTATACCCCACCAACTGATCCTTAAGAGTAGACAGTACGTAGCATATACGTTGTCAAATATTCATACAAACAATAACTCAAAACATATAAATGCGCATGACTTACAATCGCACAAACCGGCTCGACCGACTAACATCTTTTGACTGAATGAGTAATAATCGTGTATGGTGGTACCTAGGCCTATACATGGACGACGGTCATCACATATAGCCAGTTGACATATCGTTAGAAATTTCCAGTTTTTCGGAGAGAATTCAACTGGAAAAAAAAACACTTGACCGTTAGTATTATTCGAAACAGGATATTATTAAATCTGAGTTGAGAACGAGACGAGGCCCCCATTGTGGCCGAGGCTCTGGGCCCGGGCCCAGTTGGCCCACGCCTTAAGACGTCCCTGGTTAACTGGTTTCGGTAATCGCCTTTAAAGTAGAATGATTCAATTTTAATTCATCATGAACACTTCCTATTTTAAAGGGATTAAATACAACAGTGCTAATTTTTTTTAAAAATTGTTTAAAATTGAGAAGCAGAACTGAGAAATTATGAAAATGAAAATGCAAAGGGAGCTGATGCCGAAACCTTATTAGCATAGAACAACAAATTTTAAAAAATACGCTTTCAACCAAAAATGTGCTCAAGTCACATTTTAATTTCTCATCCTGTAATTATTTTAAGTGCTCCAAATTGTCAAATTAAAAAAAAAAAATAGAATAAGAATAATAAACCAAACTGACCACTAATGAAGATTTCAAAACTGGCTTTACAGTTGAGAATTTTTACATCAACTACAATGTTACTGTCTGGCAAAAAATGTAAGGGATGAACAAGACAGTTCAAGGCTATTTTGAGAGAATTTTGCATTTCCAAATCTTCATGGGAAAATGATTTAAAGATACCTGAGAGATTTCCTCCCCTTTCCCTAATAATTGAGAGACTTTGCAATACATCATATATTTTTAAGTCCTCACAAGTGATTCACACTTTCCTTGTATGAAAACTTCGCAAAAATTTAAAGCAAACAATAACTCAGAACTCAACCTTTTCAAACTGAAGTATTTCGTTGAAATATATTGAATTTTGAATTAGGTTTCAATGTAATTTAATATAATATCCCACGTATGGAAGAGTTTTATATGCCCTGTAACAGCCAAAACGAAAATAATACTACTACTCTCTTTGAAGGATAGGAATTTCAAATCTGACGTAAAATAATTTACAACATGCCTTTTTTTAATTGCCATTAAATTAACAGCAGTACTTAATTGAATCAGGGATTTTTTGACATAATTTGTGTCCAAACTGTCAAGATTCAATAGGAAACAAATTTCAGTCAACATTTTTGGAAAAGTTATTTTTTTAAATGATTTTAATATAATTATTATACAATGCGTACATATATTGAATAAATTTAGAAGTACTGTTTTCGCAACAGATTTTAAAGGAAGCTAAAAGGTTTTCAAAGGAAGAATGAATATGCATTAAACCATGTCGAAAATATAGTATTATATTATATTAATTAATAATTTATGTAAAAAAGTTAATTAAAATAATCAGGAAGAAAAAAAATTGCGGGGAATAGGGGGCAAAATAAAATTAATTCAAAGAGTTTTACTTGAAAGCTGGAATAATTTAATGTAATAATGACTAATATTTACAAAATTAAAAGTTTATAAAACCATTTGCATATGTATACATATATTCAAATTTTATGAAATCCATTAAACAAATAACGACGACAAAATATTTTATTTTTTAAAAAATTCTAATTTTTAAAAATAAAATAACCGTAAAAGAATGCGCTAGTTATTTTTTAATTATATTCACCAATGAAAACAGATTTTAAGTATAATTATAGGAAAGATATATATATGCAATAAAAAATGAAATATTTTATAAATAAGTTTTTGTTTGGTAAATTAAATTTTATATTCAAAATTAGTTTCCGTCCCACAATTTCTCATTTGTAAAAATTTTACAGAGCTCGAGATTTCATGGAAAATGGAGCTATCTGTATTAAATTAAAAAAGAACACACATATATATAAACGAAGCAAATACAATTTAAAATACAAAAATATTTTTAAACAAAAAACTATATAATTTGAAATGATGAAATGCTAAAGAACAAAGAAGACGGATTAATATTTAAAAAAAAGTAGAGATATTCAATGTAACTTAAAAATTAATTGAAAATTCAATTTTTTAAACTATATATATAAATATGTACATACATGTAATATTTGTATAACATTATTAATAGATTAACTTTTTGAAATTAATTTTTACTCCACTCCGTTTACCTTAAACATTCATTTCAACAAAGAAGTATGAATTCTGAAAATGAATTTTTTTTAAAGTTCTCTATATGTGATTGGCTTTATTAAAGTATTAATGTATGTGAGAATGTCACAAGAACGAAAAGAAATTTTGTTCTTTCTTCGTTTGATCTAATTTGTAAGTAGTTTTTATGCCAACGTGCTACCAGAATTAAATGTATAAGAATGATTTAGATCAGAGGTTTCCAAACTTTTTTGTCTCATAGACCCTTTGCCAAAGTTTTCGGTTTCTAGTAGACCCTGCTTACCTAACATTGAATTTTTGCAAATTTATCAATTGACATGTGTTTATGACAGCTGGTACCACTACTTACTTTAAAAGAATTAAATTTCTAACAGTAGTGAAGTATAGCGTTTAAAATTTAAGAAGTTAATTTAAGTAAATTTAAGGAATTAAATTAATACATAAAATAACTGAACAACAAAAACAAATGCTTTTAATGAGTGAAATAAATCTTGTGCTTCAATAACAAATTTTCCACACTTAATATCAATCTAGTCAGGTTTAACCATAAATCTCCTTCGTTAGTAAGTGTCCAGTTTTCTTTCCTTTTCTTTTTTGTTTTTGAGATTTTTAAACTCACTGAAATTCTTTCTCACTAGGAAAAACTTTCTCAGAATATTCCATAATTTGTGACAAATAACAGGTATGTCTTTTTAGAGCCAAAACTGCTCAGTGGCGTAACGTACACCTCTGCAAGCCCTGCGGTGGGGATTTTAAGGAAATTCTAAAGGGACCAAAGCCTATGTTATGTTATAGTTTTGCAATCCTTTGAAATATCCAGCTTGTGGAACCTGATTTTGCAGGGGGGGGAACGCTAATATTCTCCGTTATTTATGATCTTCGTTAGGGGCTATTCTGATCAGTTCCTATTGTAATATGATATATTTAATATCAATGCCACCACACATATGAGTTCATTGTTTACTCTCTGTAGTATTACTATAAAAGAAAGCAATCTAAAAACTATTTTCAAAATCTGAGTAAAGGACATTTAAATTTTGAACGTAAGTGAAAATGTCCTGACAGACTGTCTGTGACAAATTGAAAAATTCGCGATGTTCAATATATACTTATTTAGCTTAATTCTGGAAAGAAATGCTGAAATGGTCCTTGTCTTAGTAAAATTTATGCTGTCACTATGATAGACCCCCATTTATACCTCATGGACCCCAAATTATTTTTTCACTGGCGTGGACCCCTTGAAGGTTGTCATACACCCCTGGGGTCTATAGAGACCACTTTGAAAATCACTGATTTAGATGGTTTACTTTTTTTATTTGAAATTAATATTACTGCTCAGATTTATTTCGCATCAAAAGTATAAGTATAGCATTTGTTCATTAGAACAAATATTGCATCACGTACACTGTACAGTACCTTGTACGAAATGAAATAATGCGAACTGTATACTTTACACAACTGAAAAATAATACTAAAACTAGTTATACGGAAAGTTAGATATAAATTTTGTATAAATTATTTTTTACAGATAAATTTGTTCGCTAAAGTTCAAACACTTTCCCATGTTCTACTATATACGGTTTTTCTGTTGCAAGTATCGTTTTCGTCAAACAGAGAACAGTCTTAATCATTAAGAAATCTGTGCGGAAATTTCTCAGTAAAATTTTTTTTAAAAGAAAGAATCCATCAAAAGTTTACTTATTACATAACGATCTTCCCCCCTTTTTTTTCTTACTTCTGTATTTCCATTGCACAGAATTAATTGAACAAATTTAAGAAAAAATAGAATTACAAGAAATTGAAACAGCTTAAAAATGTTCGTTAAAAGTAAGCTTTGTATTTTTTTTAAAAAAAGAAACAGATCATGCTCATCTAGAAGCATGGAGAACAACAATTTTGTTCGTTAATTTGGGGAAAACTAAGTTATTCAAAGTTGATTAATTCTATGTTTCTACTTAGATTTTTTTTAAAAAATGTCTTTATCAGATGAATATTTTTTAGATATCATAAAAAGTAAAAAAAAAAAAAAAAATTGCAAAGCTCTCTAAATTATAAAATATTTTTATAATTTATTCGTATATATGTCCTATACACATATATCACGCTAAAAAATTTCGTAAATCACATTTTAAATTTTTCTCAAAATTGCAAATATACATATGTGTGTTTCACACTTAAATGTTATACAACAATTTGTAATAATTTTTGTTAAATAAATTATATCAACAGTACTACATAAATAAAATTTCAATTTCGTACGATTTTCAGATATTTAGAATACGCACCATTACAAGATCTTTTTTAAAAGTTGAACATAGAGCTGCTACTGTGACTTTTTTTAAAAATTCATTCCAAAACTTTTCATAAAGAAATGTATGAAAGAATTGGTGGCAATGTCTTTTAATTTTTCAGAGCAATCTAAGCTTCAACTCAGTAAGCCCAATTGGTAATGAGACCTTTATTAAGAATGTCTGACTTCTGTGCCATAGGATTCTGGATTCGAATTCCGGAGAAGACATTGATGTTTGTAAATGTATAGTGCCTATGCGGCATGGGCCGCTCTAAATGGCCGTCGAGCCGCAAGTCCTCTCATGAGGTTGTTGAAAGGGGAAGAGAGACCCTGATCCCCCAGCAGGGACGTCTTAAGACTTCTTGAGGCCCTGGGCCCAGAGAAATATTAAGATTTTTGAGGCCCTGACCCCTACTCAAAAGTAGGACCTACCTTTGTTCTTTAAAAATAGACAGTATATAGCATGCATTGTCAAATACTCGTAATTTCAAACAAATAAATGTGTACGACTCACAATCTCACAAACCGGCTTGACCAGTGGTTGCATTTCGATTAAATGAATAGAATGATTGTTTATGGTATAAGGTTTAGGCCAAGATATGGACAATAGTCGACACGCAATAATATAGTCTGGCCACTTTGCCAGTTGACATGAAGTTTGAAATTCCCTTTTTTTCGTAGAATATGTGCAGGAATAATATTTGACCATTGAAGTTATCTGAATCATAATCTTGTTAAAATTGAGTCGAGAACGAAACGAGGCACTGGGCCCGGGCCCAGTTGGCCCATGCCTTAAGACGTCCCTGCCCCCCAGGGTGTTCTCCCTCAAACTGGGGTGTAACCGAGCTAAAAAAAAGTGCACTGCTACCTGTATGGTGCTCTAGGCTACGGCCAACGACAGGCGTACACCTAGAAGTCCAATCTGTCTCAGGCTCCAGCAACTTTCATTCATTCCCTTCGGAAAGGGCAAGACAACAACGACAACATTAAGAATGGAAATATAACAGGGGCGTAGCTACCGCCGTATCAATGATACAGGGCCCAAAAATGTTCTGATCCCACGAAAAAGGGCCGTCGAGGAATTTTGATACAGGGCCCTCTCGGAACTAGTTACGCCAGGGGTGTTTAATAATAATTTCTTCTGGATTCCAGCATTTCACAGAAAAAATACAGAAAAATAAGGCATAGATTTTATGATAATGATTATTTTTAAATTTAAGATAAGATTTTAAAACACCTTTTGAGTATTAGTATCCATTCATACATCAACTGAAATTTGCTTTCGAAACGAACGCTGCAAAAACTAAAAATAGTAAATTTTAATTTTAAGAAATGGATAATGAAAAATACTTTTCGGTTCCTGTATATAACAGAAATACCACAAATTCAATAGAATGAATTTTAATAAAAACATTTACCTTTATTCAATAAGAAAAATGTTTTTGCTGTATAATCTATTGTGTAGTTTGCTCATAAATCAAAATATATTTATCTGAAAAACGACCTATTATTCGTGGTTTGCCTTTTACTTTTTAAAGCTGACCACTAGATGACACTACCAGCGTTTACTTTCTGGAATTTTTAGTTTTTGCATCCTGGCCTGAATCTCCTGAAGGACACAAAACATATTTACTGATCCAAGGGATATGCGCACAGTGCGTCTGCGCAGTAGTAGTCATAGTAATGACATATTTTGTTTACGTTGTGGTTCGTTGTAACTGTGATACCACGCCCTGGGTGAAAGGAGTTAGCTGTAGCGTGTATTTATTGATTCATTAAAAATAATGCATTTTTTGTATGTAAAGCGCTCAACTACATTAAATTTAATTATTGATGTAAAAACAATTTAAGTTTTCCTTAATTCTGTTCGTACAAAATGGCTAGATTTAAATCTAGTTCAGTGAGAATTGCTGCAAACGGTTTCGCGGCCTTTTGTTTTGCTGCTATTTTCGTGGCATTTGTAACCCCTTACTGGTTAAATTCAGATCGCCGGCATTATGGGCCATATTTGTGAGACTAGGTTTGTGGGAAACTTGTTTCAGAAGCTTCCACGATCCTAGTGATTTAGCTTTAAGAAAGTACTATGCAGGCTGTCGTTGGATTCTCACGGATGAATACCAAAAACTCAGAGGATTTATTGAGCAGCGTAAGTATAAAATTAAAAAGAAAAAGAAAAAATATTATTAAAATGAATTTATATATATCTTTTAAATAACCCGTCAACATAATTAGAAATGAAGCACAGTTCTCGCTCATTAGTATGCAGAACCATTAGTCTGTAAATGAATTGTATTTTTTAAAAATTCTACACCATTTTTACCATGATTATTACATTTAGTGAAAAGTGCTTATGAGAAATGTAAGATTTCAATTGTAATAATTTATCTCAGGAAAGAATTATCTCTTGCATTTGTTGTTGCCTTATTGACAATGAATTTTTTAAAAATTAAACTTCACCCTAAATTTACAATTATTAATATCATTAGGTGCTAAAAAAAGAAAATATGATTGAATTGAAATCAAAACTTGTAATGTGCTTTTGCATAATCTTGTTCTACTAAACATAGATGTGACATTTTACCGATACTTGTAAGTACTCTATTGATTCCTGATGTGATTTTTATACATGATCATTTTGGTACTTTCTGAATTAATATTGAAAAAATGTACAAAATTATAAAAATGTACTGATAATTTCATGCATATTCTTATATATTTCAATTAATTACATTTAAAAAATAGAAGGAAAACAGAATGTAAGGTTATAAAAATATGTACACAGTTTTTAATTGCATGTCTTTAGTTCCTAAGTTAAACATTTACAAAATGATTAAGTTAATAATTAGATTGGAGTATTTTTTTTAATGTACAAATTCTTATTATTTCATACTATATTTTTGATTAGTTTTATCTGTGTTTAAAAAAATGTTTTTTTTTTTTAAAAATTATTACTGTAAAAATTAGAAAACATTACAAAATTATTTTTGTTTACATTATTTAATTTAATAAAAATAACAAAATGGGCTTTTGTAGTAGAATTTATTTCAAGCCATGAGATAGGCTCCATACTACAAATTAGGTATGGAGGATGCAACTCATTTGGTACTTCACTTACCAAATTTTAGCATTGGGGGTATTTTTACATATTATCCCATCAGTCATTTTCATTAAGTAAAAGTTGCTGCCAAATGATATGACTTTTGAATACTACAAGGTATGGTTGAGATGAAAGGCTTTTATTTCACTAATGCCAGTCATTTGACCAATATTCATGGTCAATGAAATAATTTGTCAGTACCATATTTTGAAGGCTAGTTTGATTGAACATATGCTCTATAGAAACTATGGTTCCGAATATCTGTATTAGTATAACAATGAAAAAAAGAAGTGATCGAAGTAATTTTTTTGAGTATAATATTTTGTGAAGGACAACTTTTTGGTTATCACAGTATTTCTAAAAGAGAGACATGAGATTGAATAATAATCTTTAAGAAACAAACCAATAAGTACATAAATAAGTTTAAAAGGATTTATTGAAATAGGTTTTAAGTTAAATTGATCATATAAATATGCTTCTTTTAATAATATCTTATTCATGTAACTTATTAAAATTCTATGTGTCTAAATATATAGTCTTGTATATAAATTTTTTAATAATTTTAATGTATCTTTTTCTACAGCCTTTTTTATTACTGTTCAAGTTTTCTTTACTATTGGTTTCACTGCCTTATTGGTTAGCTGCGTCTTGATTCTTGCTGTCCATTTATGCATGAGTCCAGAAAAGGATGTTCTTGTGGTCAGATTAATAGCAGGACTTACATTGGTTGCAGGTAAATGCAAATTATGTTTTTTTATCAGCTATATCATTAATTTTTTTTATTTTATAAATTTAACTTTTTAAATAGATATTTAAATATATAAACTATTTCTGTACATAATCTTGCTGTTTCTGATGTTTTCTACATTTGTACATTGAAACTTAATATTATGTTAAATTTGTTAGTTTTAAAAGTGTTGCTGTATTAACTATGGTTATTAAACATTATGTGGCAATTGTCTATCAATCAGGGTTAACAATATTTCAAATGAGCCATGTATTTAAGTCTTATTTCCCCTGCATGCTAAATGCTTCTTTTATTTTCATCTCTGCTTTTTAGAGTAATTCATTTTCTAGTGTAATAAATATTACTAGTATAAATGCAGTTAACCCCTAAATACTAAAACAAGCTTTTAGTAAGAATTATAATACTAAGCCAATGAAATGATGAAAGAAATAAGCCAAATATGTCATTTTAAAGCAACTAGTGCTTAAAATAGCTTTAATGAAAAAAGTCAAATATTTTTTTCTCTAATGGATTGCATATTGGCAACTAAGCTTTCACAGTCATGTCAAGTCACCTAATGGGAGAGCCATCTTGTGATGACTCTATCAAATTTTGACACTTGAATTAATTTAATTCAACCTCTTGTCAGATGCTAATATTGCAAAATTTAATTTTACTGAGAGCACCAGAGACAAATTGATACTCAAGGAATCTTTTACATGCCATATAATCATGTGACATGCGTGCCTACAATTTTCGCATTCAGAAAATCTATTGACTGCAGCTGGAATTGAACCCGCAACCTTAGGCTTACAAAACAGGCATGCTGCCTTAAGCAACCAAATAAAACTTTTTTTTTCTAAAATCAAAGTATTAATAAATTTAATTACTTTATATTAAAAAGTTTAAAGTTTGTCTTAATAATTTCAACTCTACTGAATTACTCTCTGTGGCATATCTACATATATTTAAGTTAAAATATTACTTATGTGATGTTGATCATTTTGGCTACTTGCAAAATTAATAGTTCTGATTTAAAGAAATATTCGCTATGTTGGTTCAAATTTTATGAGTTTAAAGTCATATTTGTGCTTTTAAATAACAGTTATTATTTCTTTCAGCCTTCTATCCATTTAACAAAACTGAAATAGAGTTAAAATTTAAAATTATAGACTAATACTATATCTTTTTTTAACCTCTGCAACAAGGCATTTCTTTTTAAATCAAGAAAAATGTTTGTATATAATAAATAGTATGTATATCCTTTTATGTATTGTATTACACCTTATTTTAAAGTTTAACTTTGACAGGAAAAAAAGACGATTAGCTTTAATAAATTTGCATATTTTATCACAACTTAGTTTTAATAATGGTTACCTAATTACATGAATTATTATAAATAAAAATCCTTTTATATATAATGAACATTCATTCAATGTCAATGCAATATGATTTCTAATAAGTCAGAAGGATGGACGTGAAAAGTTCAGAGATTGTACAATAAGCACTTAGTTTCAAGATTTACCTCCATTCTCTCTATGTTTTTATCATTTCTATAGGTATAGAGACATTCATAAATTTAAAGAAAATGCAAAAATTAAATATTGCATAAGCATATATAATGCAATTTTGAGTGCATATGCTCATTATAGATAGAAAAATAGTATTTAAGTTTTGATGAAAAAAGTAAATTATTATATGGCACACAGTGATGTAAGGTACACCCTGCATTCGAGGAAGGGGGGGGGCAGGATTCTAGAGGGCCCAACGCCTGACTGATTCAAAGTATGTATTTAACGGATTGGGTCCAAAACCTGACTTTGCTGGGGAGCCCAGTATTCTCTGTTATGCCACTGATGGCATATGTAAAATAAAAAAATATTAATCCAAAAAGAGAATCTCTGAGAAAAAGTTAAAATATATTTTTCACAACAATTATTAGTGAATTTTTCGAAAATTTCTCAGATTTCACCTAATTCAGATTTGTCAACAAAAACATATGCAATGCAAAATTTTCTTTTATTTAAACTATTTTACAATTTTCAAAGTTTGCTTAGTTTATTTGATAAGAGATGCCTGCTTACATGTCTTTTGACATTCAATATTAAATAACAGATTTTTGTGCCACATGTTATGAAATTAATGTTTTCATGAATAATTATTTATATTTCAAATTTGGGAGGGGAGAATCCAAAGTGCTAAAAAATTCTTGATTCAATTAAACACATTTCTTTCTAAATCTAAGATTTTGCCTTAAAAGGTTATCTTGAAGTGTTGAATGTACTTGTTAGCTGCATTTTAAATAATTAAATATTTAAATTTAAAATTCTCTATTGATATATTGATATGCATGAAGTAGATTGATTAAATATTGACTAAAATCTCTTTTCCACAGCTGTATGTTGCACTTTGGCTGTCATAGTATTTGGTGTGCATGGAGATGGTAGAGATTGGATGCCTGATCCAGACCACAATTATTTGTCATGGTCATTTGCTCTGGGAGTTGTAGGTTCTTTCTTTACCTACATTAGTTCAATTCTGTTTTTCATTGAAGCTAGCAAAGCAAAGAAAAGAGAAGACGCTTTGAATCACCATGTATCATATCACATGGAACAAACTCACACTAAAGTCTAAATTAATGACTTTTTGAAATGTTAGGAGTTACATTCCAGCCAATTGTATTTTACATTGTTAGTACAAAACTTTTGTTTTGCACAAGTTTTGTAAATAAGAAATTATTCTGTAATCTATAGTTAAGAATAATTATTGATTTAATATTTTAAGAAACAATTTATAGAGTGTTTGTCTGGACATTTTTTTCAGCAAATGCTGTTTTAACATTCCAATTATTCCGTCCTACACATTGAATGTGTATTTGAATCTCGTTTTTTAAAGCTTATTTTCATATGTGTTACTTGATATTCATGTCATTCCATCCAAGTTAAATATTTATCTGAATCTATCTTCAATTATTTATAATGAATTATTCTGTCATACACATTGAATGTGTATTAGAATCTCATTTTATTTGCATGAATAGTACTTGATATTCCTGCCATTCCGTCCAACAGAAATATTGATCTGAATCTCAAATTATTTGTAATAGTAAAACATGCTTATTGTTAATCTCACTTGGTGTAAAAACAAGTGAATTTTTTTATATAATGTATATAAATGCCTTATACATTTTAAATTTATAGAAACAGAGGCATTAAATATTTGCTTACCATTCAGGAATTACATTTAATAAAAGAATATTTCTACTTTTTTGTTATATATTTTTAATACAGTTTTATTGTGCACTGAATTGTTATTAATGAAATAGTTATTTTATGTCTAAATAAGTTTTTTTTTTATATATTTCTCAAATGTTTTAATCTAGTTATGAACACACCAAGAATGTTATTTAAGTCAGTGCTGAAAGTATCATTTGTATCGGATGATTTAAGTGAATTTATAAGGGTGTTAGTTTTGTATTTTTCTGTGTATTAATTTTTAATTTTCTTTAATTCGAGAGAAATGAAGATTTTTTAAAATGATTTTTATATTGTGTAAAATAAATCATGTTTTTTTTTGAAAATTTTTGTCTTTTTATTTTAGTATTTAGTTTTAATGAATGCACATATTTGTACTAAACCTTTAGCCAGAATTTTAAATATACACTTATATAGGAGACACATTCCAAAATGCTCTTTTAACATGTGCATATATGTTAAAATAAATTCCTAATATTATTTTGCATTAAAAATTTTATATTCCAAATCTTACATTCCTTACAAGGACAGCAATGTTTATATTTTTAATAAAAGAAAATTATAATTCTAGAAGTTAATGAACATTGTTGCAAAAAATATTTGTTAGAAAACAGAAGTTAGTAATGCCTGAAAATCTGTTAAAATACTGTTATTATATATATAGTTGAACCTCTATTTAACAAAGTCGCTAAATCCCCCCAAAAGTTCGCTATATGGAGAATTTGTTAAATAGAGATTGATCTTTTAATATACCACACTTTTTTTTGAAAATTAATATCTATTCATTTAAAATATTTTACCCACCAAAAAGAAATCTGCAAGGAGAACAAGCAAAAAAAAAAAAAAAACATTGTCCAGGAATACATTTTATTTTCAATTTTAAAAATAATTTTATATTAAATTAATGAATTTTTAACATTTTTAAATTTTAAGCATACTTTACTGCATGTGTCCTTAAATCTAATTATTGATAAAATCTGTTAATATTACTTGAGTTTTTTTTTCGAAAAATTACAACGATTTCATTGCTCTAAGCCAGTTAAGCAACCTGGTGCTATGTTTCATATAATGTCGCCAATAGGTTGGGATAATACATAAATACCATTTATTCAATTACTTCACAAAGGAAACTAGAAAACTACAACTAAAATATAATACTCTTGGATTATCCAATCTTTTTTAAAACTAAATGCTTATTTTGCTGATTAGTCCAATAAAAATGAAGAGTGCTGATTACTGCAAAGAGCAAAGTACAAAATGAAAAATTTTATAATTCTGAAAAGTCAGAAAATAAAATAACCTTGACACACACAGAAAATTTTTTAACATGAAAACAGGCTTCTAATTGTGGGTGGTAATATACGTCTAAAATATCACAAAAGAAAAGACCTAAAGAATTACACTAATATATTATCGAAAGTAACCAATATACGTTTAATCAAAAGAAAACCGATAATATTAATTTTAAATGCCATGAATATATTACACTTAACTCATGAAAAGCACAATACATAAAACTCATGCTCCTCTTTTGGAATTCAATGCAATTTTACTGGTTGTATTACATTACTTAACCGACCCAAAGCTATACTGATAATTTCAAAAAAGGTTTATAGGTACTGTTGTATGAGGGCTGCGTGTTAGGCGATTGATTGGTTTAATTTGAACTGATGTAGCTAGAGCTATTTGAGGAGTATTTTCAGCGACAATAACACCCTAAATGTCACCCTTTTCTTTCAATTTCGTCTCAAAGAGAGTGGTTTCAATTCATTTTAAGGTATGTCTCAGCAATTCTGAAAGATGTTTGATGGAATAGGACTGATTCGTTTCCGAATGCAACAATTCTCGTTCATTCACTTAGGAAGGAAAGATTTGAATTAAAATCAAGCTATGGACTCTATATATTGCTAGTATAATATTTCGAATGCAAAAATACTCAATTTTGAGTTTAGTAAAGAGTTGGATACTTATATACTATCGCAGCAATTGCCACCTATATTAATACCTCGCCAAGTTGGCAAACCCGATTTTCTATGTGTCGTGCGTGCTGAATTGTACTTAGTCGTTGTGAAAATGTTGATTGGAGCAGCTAGTCCTGTCGGACTCTAATTTCTTTTCAGGGATTTTAAGATGACTGTTAAAAATTTCTACCAATGCCCATTGTAAAAAAGTTATTGTAATTGAAAGATATATAAATATTATATAATACAGAAAATAAAATAAAAATAAGAGGTGAGAAGTAAATAACTAGTTGTAAGCTCTTTTAAGAGCTCGAAAAACAGATGAAAATGAAATCTTAAAGTGGGGGAGCAATCCTAGCCAATCCGGTTGCAGCAAAACCTAAGGTAAGAGCCCCGGAAAAGTAATCTTGCAGAGATGAGCGAAAATCAGGAAGTGAGAGGTAGGGATCTAATTGGTCGAGACAAGTGTTCGGCTAATGTGGTATAAGTAGGAAAGGAGTAGCCAATCAGTGCAGACCTGCAATTCATCAGAGTTGGATCGCAGGAGAAGAGTTAAGAAAAAAATATTAAATGAGACGAATGAATTAAAAGTGAAAAACAAAAAAGAGCGTTAATTAAAATCAGGATTAATCAAGATGCCTCTTGGTCTTCTGACAGAAAAATGAGAGGAGTAGGGGATGATTTCTTTGATAGAAGGGTTGTCGATATTACTGAAGAAGTTGATAGCTAATTTACGAATAGTTTGCTTGATAGTGGGGATATTACACGTTGATCTGAGGTCAACATTTCTCATATACCAGCGTGCATCGAGGATTTGTCTTAGAATGACATTTTGGGTACTTTCAATTAGGTTGATATTGGTTTTAGATGCGTGACCCCAGGTAGGGGAGGCGTTGGTGAGGAGGGGTTTCAGAATCAGAGTAAGTATCAAGAGTTGTTATTAAGGTTTCGATGACTGCATGAATACAGCCCAAGGGCCTTATTTTGCCAAGCGGCATCAACAGCTCGATAAAATTCAAGAGTAAACAAGTATATGGTAATTAATTGCTACAAATGTAAATATAAAAAGAGGTAAATATTGATCAGACACACAAAGAAGAGGGAGGGGCTGAAAATAGGGAAAGTTTGCAAGAGCACAAAGAGAAGAAATGTTACCAATGTTTTCCCTACGACAAAGTCCAAGGCAGAAAACAGATATTTCAAAGTTGTAAGTCCTGTAGTATTTTTGAAATTCACAAGTTCTTCTTTAGTGACACAAAAAGAATTTCAAAACATAAAGTAAACTAATTGCTTGTATTATCAGTTTATGTTATTTATTTCCTAGAAAAGGTAATCCCTCGAGGGAAATTTTGATGAGAGAACCCGAGTTGGCCATTGCGGTAAATCAGTATTATTCTTTTACATAAAATAGCTGTTATTAAACTTAAATATTTAAAGGAACAATGAAGTATAAAAAGTTTTATTTCTAAAAAATATTTTAATATATATATTGAGAAAGAAAGAGAACTATGTAGTAGGATCGTTATTTATACTGCATATTAAAAAAAGTTTGAAAACGAAAATCATTAATCTTTAGAATATAATGACTATGAACATGCTGTTTAATGTAATACGGTTTCAGGACTACAAAAAACAAAACCAATTTTTCAAATCAGCCATTGTGTCTACCTATTTTTGTGCTGTATGAAATGCTTACAGTTTGTTTTTGAACTGTAACTGTGACTACACATTAAATGTAAATATAAACAAAAATATTTCAGAAACTAGCAAAAGCGTGAAACTAACAAAATACATACAAAATAACTGATCTGCCTATGATTTAAAAATAATATATAAATTATAATTCTCATTCAATGATTTTCCATGTAAATAAATCTGGTTAAAATTAACATGAGTTTAAAGTCTGCGTTTGATTCATGTAAATCAACTCCTTTTAGTTTTTCTGTTTTTGCAGTTACTTCAGCAGGCTGCATAAGTTTAATTTTAGCATTATCTAGCCCATTCTGGCTAGAATCAAAACCAGAATCAGAATCTAATTTCGTGAGTCTAGGGCTTTGGAAAGTTTGCTTCAGAGACTTCCAAAATCCATCCATTAAATACGATGATGTCTTCGACGGATGCTATTACTTTTATGGCCACAAATCAGAAAACATTCCAAACTGGTTGCAGCCAGGTATATCGCAATAAATTTTTTTACTATCGAAAACATTAATTGTTGAAAAAAGAATGTATTTTCGAACAATACATAATATATTTTGAGATTCATGTTCAAGTGTTTTATTAGATATTTTTTAAGACATGAACAGTGATAGAATCTATGAACACTTTTATATTTATTCTGCGCTTGTTTATTTAAGCTTGATTGCTGACATTATGACATATTATTATGGGGTTTCCATAGCCATTTATGTTGCCATGTGATATTTAATTTACAGTTTGTTTTATTTTTGAAAGTAAATGATAATAGTGGAATATATAAAGCCTTTAGAATTTGCTTATAAAAAAAAAGGCTGCCCTTCTACCTGCAATTCCTTATCAGTGATAAAATATCAAAATATGTTACATGAGAGTGCTTAACATTATATAATTGGAATAAATAAAGTTGGTATAAATTGTGCAAATTATGAAATAAAGTAACTACACCATACACACACAATTTTTTTTTCTTAATCATTGTCATGTCAACATTAAAAATTTTCTATCAAATATCCTTTTGCTGTTCTAATTTTTGTAAAAAATCGGTATTGTAATACAACATAATACTTTTGTTAGTAAATAAAATTATCTTATAATTTTTATTCTAATTACTGAATATATGTTGAACTTTAAACAGAAATTATTTGAATTAAATTAATATCCTTTATATCCCCTATATGGAATGAAAATTCTGAGAAAAAAGTTCATTTCTTGATTTTGAAATTTACCAATGTCAATATGTTTTAAATTCTTTAAAGAATTCTAAAATATAATTTGCTTTCAAACATTTATTTATAACATTCAACACAAGTATTAAATCAATAACTAAAAATGAACTTATTGAAAAAAATAAATGATTTCATTTAAAAAAAACTTTAAACTTGTGTATAAAGAAGAATACAACTGTGCAGATTATTACAATATATTCAGATAATTTATAATAAATTTTGAGAAACTTGGAAATATGACAATTATACTTTTCTCCTTGACTTCTTTAAATGTTTACAAAGAATGTTACAAAAATTGATAGGCTGATAAAATGTGTTTATTAAATAAAATGTTTATTAGTAGGTATAATATTGCATCTAAATATAAAAAATTAATAATTTTTTTAAAAAAAATATAATTTTAAATATTTTATAGTTGCTTTGCAAAATGTGCAATTTTTGTAGCTAACTTTTTTTAATTGTTAAATTTTGAAATTTTAACTTAAAAATTTTAACTGTTAAGTTGAATTAGTCAAATTGTCCTCTTTTAATACTGTCTCAAACAGTGTTGTAACATACACCCCTACATTGCAGGGGAGGTTCAGGGACTATAGGGGGCCCAAAGCCTGACTGACACTCAATATGCAGTTGGGCTTGGGGCCCAAAACCTGAGTTTACAGGTGGGCCGTAATATTCTCCATTACGCCACTGGTCTCAAACAAAATAAGTGAATGAAAAAAAATGTGGCATACTGTCATTTAATATGAAAATTTAATTTTTTTCTTAAGCTGAAAGCTTTTCTTAAAATTTAATGTAGAATTTATGTGTTAAGAATACAATGTAAAAGTTTATCTTATTTTAGCATTAAATCTAAGATTTATATAAATTAGTTTAGTTAATAATCAATGTTTCTAATAATTAATGTAATATTTAAAAAGTTGATTTTTTTAAATATAATAGATTGAGATCTAAAATTTCTTTTCTTTAATTATTTGAAGATTCTAATACTTATCCCTCTTTTTCACAGGCTGGTTTATTTTTGTGCAGTGTTTAACAACAGGATCCTTAATACTTGCTGTAATAAGTATTGGAATTCTTGTATTCATGCATTTTCGAAATGGAGTGGAAGTTAAAATTTTTGCCTCTGCAACTGTTTTTGTTTTTGAAGCTTCATCTGGTAAAATATATTTAACTACAAAAAATGAGATAAAAATTTAGTTATGGTTATTTTCAAATGACTTTCTGTCACCGTTTTGTTAATTGATTTCCAAAATAATATTTTTTGTTATGAGCTTTGTTGGAAAAGTATTATTAATTATAATTTATGTAGGATTATGAATAATTATATAACTGCTTAAAAAAATTAATCAAATTATAATTAAAATAGGAAATTTAAGATTTTGCTTTTTTGATTGAGACTAACATTTGTTATAGTTATATTTCATTTTAAACATAATTGACACTAACAGCTTTAATGAGTTTTTCATTTTAATAAATACTTCTGTAAGTAGAAAATTTACAACATATAAAACATTGCTGTACATGTTTCTTCGATTCTATTCTTATTTTTCTAGCATTTTCAGTTTTTTGAAAATTTTAGTTACTAAAATTAAATTTTATTTGGTATTTTTATTTAACATAATTATGTAGATATAATTTTTAAACATTTACTGGTACTTTAAAAATGATTTATCATAAAATTAGTTTATTATAGCATTATTATTAAAATTACATCTAAAATCTAGTCTGTAATTGTATGTACACACACATTTTATGAAATATGTTTCAAATATATTCATTAGTTGTATGTTAAACTGAATTAGGTCAAAGAGACAGGGTTGTGTGATAGATTAAATTTGTATAGGAAATTAGTTTCCAGAAATAATTTAAGCATTTTATTTAGTTTTTGTAAAAAATTAAATGATGTATCACTCACTTTTATTTTTAAAGATTAATCTTTGTTTCTTGCTCTTACAAAAAGTGAATAGCACAATTTATTTGCATTACTTATTTTGATTTTGACCTATTTTATTTTGTTCTCTTTTTGTAGCCCTGATATCATTTCTTGCTGTTGCTATATTTGGTGCAATGTGTTTTGAACGATCTTGGATACAGTATCCTCAGTACAATAGTCTTTCTATTGGATATATATTTGCTGTTGTAGGGGCTCTTTTTCTGGGTTTAGGAACATGTCTCCTTTTATTTCAAACATTTAAATTAAGGAAACTTCTATATCGTAATATTGCAGTTAGATACCATGTTCCTCACTTAGATACATAAATAACATTTGTGTGATGTATTGTTAATCCATTTAGTTAAATTCTTTTTATGTTTTTATTTAGCTTTTTTTATGTTTTTATTTATGTTATAATGCTAGTATATTTGGTTATAAATTTATATTTATTACAGGACCTGAAGCATAAATTTGCAGTATTAAACTATGCATTCCAGACTCTAAATGCATTTGTGATATTTAAAAATGTTTTTATATATAATATTTATAAGACAATTGTTTGTATATAATGATGATATAAACACTATGTGATATGGTTTTGAAATATTTAATTTTTAAAGTTGTTATTTGGAATTGAATTTAACTATATATTAATTACACAGATAAAAAAATATTTTTATTTTACATTTTAATAAAATTTTATATTTCAATATACTTTATAAGAATTTTGCCTACAAATTTATATTGAATTTATTTTATGCATACTTTTATTATTTAGTACTTTCTACATTATGAATATATTTTGGGGAAATTTTTTAAATGTTTTATTTAAGATAAGATTGAAATTTATATAAAGTATTATAATTCCCTGTAGTATAAACTCTTGCGTGAAAAAGAAATGCTTGAGAGCTAAAAAATTTAGAGCTATGTTTTTACATTTCAAAAATTTGTATGTCTGTACTAATAATTACTTTCAGCCTATATTTTAACTTCTGTTACGCCTTCTTTTAAAGTTCAATTTCAAGATTATTTGAAAGCTAGGCAATTATATCCTGCAGTGCAGCGATACTCAACTTGCAGCCCACCACTCTGAAAAATTCATTTTTTTTTGAAAATTTGATGGGAAATTCTTTATTAAAAAATCAAGTATATCAATTTTGCTTTTTGCTGTCGATGTCATATGGGTGCGAATCAATATATTTTTTCTGATTAGTGATAATAGACAACAGTGGAGTAGCGACCATTTTATAAGTGGAACTAATTTTTAACTCTCTTTCATACCTTGCAAGCGAAAAATATTCGAAGAAAATAGATTGTTTCAAGACGATTGGAAAGTTGACTATTTTGTAGTGAAAAACAAGCATGGTTCAGTAATTATTTGATTTGTCACGAAAGTGTATTTAAAAAATACTAATAAAAAGAAATTATTCAATGATACTTTTCCTTGAAGATCTCTTTCAAGAGATGATAAATAGGCTTTCTTGAATAATCTTTACAACAGCAAAAAAGTGTTTTGTCAGTAGTAATGTCACAGAGATAACAAAGGCACCCTATGAAATTTGTTATATCATTGGTAATCATATGAAACTGTGTACTGATGCTGAAATTGTAAAAGTGATTTTTAAATGCTTCCAATTTAGAAAAATACAGTGACAAAAAAAAAAAAAAAAAGGAGCAAAATAGGAGTTTTAATATTGTGATCAATTTCCACATTTTAAATTCTCTATATTATTTTGCTTTTAAAGCATGCACCCTCCCCCCCATTAATCCTCATGTTGCGGCCCACGTGAAATAGCTAACGTATGTATGCGGCTCAGCAGAAAAAAAAGTTGAGTGTCCCTGCTGTAGTGTAAAGAATATACTTATAATACTTATACTTAATTATGCCATTATAATGTTTATTCCATTACATATTTTTAAGAGTACACAATATTTTATTTATGGGGCTTTAAGGATGTCTAGCATTTCATAATTAAATTATAACAGATATTATTCAATAAATAACTGATTGACCTCTCATCTGTTCAGGATATTACATTTATAGATAGCATTATTGATTAGTTTTATTAGTATTAGGATTATTGTTGGCTAGCAATGTAAATTGTTAATTTACAAAAAAAAGTATCTTATTTATAAAAAAAAACAAAAAAATTTAATGTAAGAAAAGAGCAGATTGAATGAATAGGAGTTGGGTCATAAATTGAAAAATCTAACTTTCAGGCAAAGAAAGGCATCCAGGGAAGCGCTATCCATTTTTATCAAAATGATGACCAATAACAACTAGGACTCTTTGAGGTCATACTGACCTAAATAGCAAAAGCTTTCCAGTACTATAAATAATACATATTTAAGCAGACTTATTAAAAATCAAAAGTCATGTTTGTTTCAATTTTTAGAGCACTTACATAATTGGTTAATAATTTTTCCTATGTTAGAAAAAAATTAAAACCTTAAAGGCCATAGTTACAAACTAGAAGATGTACTGTGTTCTTGTTTCCAGGAAGCTTATATGAATACTTTTGAAATTTAGTATACACAACAGCATAGATTTTAATGATTTTACTATTTTTTGTATCATGTTAACTATTATTTTTAACTAGGTCATCCGGTAAGATTGTATTTTACTTCTATCAGCAAAGCTACAATAATTTCTTAAAGTTCATGCAAATATGCAAGAACTGATATGAAGTGCATCTCTTCTTGTTTTTTTCAAAAAGTTCCACTCTAATACAATCAAAAGATCTCAGGACTAAAGATGACATTGAGTTGAGGTATCTAATTTAGATTCACCAATCCAACTGATATGCCAATTTAAATACCAATTTAATGATAGTTTCAATTTATATTATATCTTCCCTTGTTATATTTAGTTGCCTTCTGTTTTTCTCAAGTAGAAGTTTGTTTTTTATTCCTTATCAAGCTGAAAGTTGTAAATAGGTTTAATGAACTTTAAAAAAAAATTTCGATTCTTAGTCTGATTTGCTTTCAATTCTTTGGTGCCAAATCCTGTGTATTTAATATGAAAATTAATCAGGGAATTTACAGAGACTTTTACAATTTTATACCGTATTTACTCTAATCTAAGCCACACTTTTTCCAATATTAAAGCTACTAAACATCGGTTTCGGCTTAGAATCAAATTTTTAAAAAAATGCTTTCGATGGGGCAATTAGAGCAATTACAGGTTCTAAACTATTTTACACTATTTTTCATTTTCCGTAAACACTTGTTGAGAATTTGAAGTGCAGCTTAGATTCGAGTAAATACGGTATTTACTTTATGGTATTACTGGTTTCTGGTATTTAATTTTAGCTTGTGTGTATTATATTTAAATGTATCTTAAATTTTTATTTGAAGTACAATGTAAAAAAAAAAGATGGGGAGAGGGCACTCTTTTCATAATTTTCTTATTTCTCATTTTTATACAGGATTAAGTTGGTCTACTGGTTAATGGTTTAAAGAGAACTAAATTATGATATATTAATAGATTAATTAGCAGTTACTTTTCTAAAAAAGGATTTTATCATTATCAATACTATTTTTATTGCATATTTAATTTATTGTGAAATAAGCCAAATTTTAAAATTTTATAAAGTTTATCTGAAATATGTAGGTTACAGGGTTCAAAAATGGTACTCTACATGTCAAATAAATATTTCTAATATTTAAAGATAAAAAATATTCTTCTAAATACTTTTAAATCCTTTTGTACTAAACATTTAGTAATTATTTTTGCATAAAATATTTCTTTTTTAAAAATTAAAAAGGCAATTTTATTATAAAAATATAAATTATGTGTGCTAAATACAACTTTAGCCACCAAGGGTATGTATATAATTCATAGTTTTTAAAATAATCAAATTTTTACCATAAAATCTTGATGAATTCAAATTTTTAATAAAACTTAAAACATATTTTGAATGTCAAATGACTACATACATTTATTTTTATTTTGATTATGCATAGTAACCCACTACAATTGTTTCCCTATTAACATTAATGTATTGCAACCTGAGTAAATAGTTTTCACCAAAGCCTACTAATCTTATGCAAAAATTTTTAGTGGAAAAATTATTTGACCTAAAATATGCTGAGAAGAAAAATAAATTTTGAAGAGACAATTTGTGATATAAGCATTGCACAACCTCTGAACTCTCATAAAATTCTTAATAATTTGATTATATTTCAATTTCATCCCATTTTTTTGATTAATATACATTATTATAATATATCAATAGATAAAGAAAAAAACCCATTTAATCTAATACAAATTACTAGAAAAACTTATTATATAACAACTTATTTTTCGAAAATTATGTTTATTATTGATGAAAGCAGGCTTTAAAAAAAGTGGTCAAGTACAATTTATTAACAGTTACAACAGCCCTGTGTGCTGACTGAAAAGTGATATGTAATTTTTTTTATTTATTTAGAATAATGAAAATTTATGGCAATGAAATACAATCCAACAGTTCATGAAATGTTCAAACTATAATTATGATCCCAAATCAGGAAGGAGCCATAAAACAGCTTATCATTGTTAATTAACGATCAACTTGTCATGATGTGTTTGGAAAAATATTATGAATCATTTCACTGTTAATGATTGAATTTGAATGAAATTTAGAAAACATATAAACTTACACAGTTCTCTTCCTAATTTTGCAAAAAAAGTTTCATAACAAGGAGATCTAGAAATTAACAAAATTAAGCCTATCTACATTAACTTCATAATTTAGCTATCTTTCAGCCGTTAAGATGAATATTGATTTTATCCAGCAGCAATAAGGATTGTCAAAGTTATTAAATGTATCACATTTGGCTTTCTGATGGCTATACAGTTTAACATTCTTATTTTATCATTGTAATTTTTATTGTGTTTTGAAATTGTATTGGGCTGCCTGTCATAGACTTGTGTTTGTTAGATCTGCCATTTGATAAAAAAACTTTTTAAAAAAAAACTAGCCCTTTATTAAGAGTTTTTTAGAGATTATATTATTTGTATAAAATAATAAAGTATCAAATTATTATTTTTGTTACAAAAGGAAGAAATTGGTATTCCAAATATGGATTTTAATGTAAAGATTTTTTTATGTTTGTTTGTTTCAAATGAGCTGCATTTTGCATGGCAGCTAAGTCATTTGCAGGGAAGCCATTTCATTGGTGGTACCCTCTAGTGGCGACTTCCACTACAAATTGTGACATTTGAATAAAGATTTCTTTTTTTATGAAACAAGTGTTTTTATGAAGAACAAGTTCATTTATATATATTTATCTATGCGATTGTGTATCATTTTGAATAATGAATCTCATTTATGTTTAGAAATAAAACTTTTTATTTATACTGATGTTCATGTTTTTATTTATGTAAACAGTTGTTGAATAAAAAAATTGTGTCTTCAGTAAATTTTCTGGAAAGTACATTTATGTATATATATTACATATCTTACACTTTCTACCAAAGCCAAATTTATTCAAATAATTGGCATATTGTTAAGAAAAGATTAGTAAAAATGATTTTTTAGGATGATTATGTATTCCTTAATTTCATATATTAATAAAAAATGTCATCTAGAGGAAGATACTTTTTATCGACTTTTGTAAGTATGAAAAGTATTTTAGAAGTATAAATAATTAAAAATAGTCCTAACATTTTCAAATTCTATTTTAGTGTGAAAAATGAATATACTAGTTAAAATTATAAAATTAGTATTTAGTAACGGCGTCAGAATTATCAAATTTTTTTTTTTTGCATTACGATTTTTTGGAACGAATCGAATGATTTTATGTATGATTATGCAATTTTATATTTTGAAATTATTTTCCCTTTAATTTGTTATATATTTTTATGTTTAAGAAATAAAAAATATTCGTTAAAATGAATGATATTTGATTTTCGGGTTTGTTTAATGTCGCTTTTGAGTTAAAACTTAATTGATGAGTTGTAAAATTATTAACCCTATTAAGTTTCATAGTAAGAGAGTCATTATAATATATATAATACACTCTTTTGCAAAAAAATCGAAGCACCAAGAAGGAGTTTCACGATTGTGATGAAATTTCGTAGGCAAAGACATCTTGATCGAACATGCAAATGATCAAATTTTCCAAGGCCAATGAACTTGAATTGTGGTCATAGCGCGCATTTCTGCTATGAACCCGCAAAGTATAAAACTCGTAATAGAGGGGGAAAATATATCTTTTCGTTTTCGCCGTTGTGATTCCCTAGAGAAAAAAAAAATTTGGCAGTTATAGAGACTGCCGATAGAAGTGAAAACTTAGAAATTTTAGTATTAAAATTTGAAATTTCATAATGTTTGAATTAAAATTATCAACATCAATCTGGGTTTCACATCTATTGATACTCCAAACAACAACTAAGTGCATGTTTATATGGTTTTTTTATTATTCAAATATATTACGGGCTGTACAAGATCATGAAAAAATATAAATACATTTCAATTGAAATAATTAATATACAATCATGTCCATAAATTAAGGATAATGAAGTTCAGGCAAAGAAAGAGACAGAAGCAAAACACATTTGACTTATTTGAAAAGTCTATTATTAAACAAAAGGTAAAGAGCAAAAAAAGATGCTATATGTTTGACATAATTAATAAAAATTGCGATTTTTACTCCCTGGAGCAAATTTTAAAAAAGAACCTATTTACAAAAAGCAGTATAAGATGGTTAGTATGATGGTTAATACGGAGTATATCTCCCGGACGATGCAATACAGGGCTTACAACGCCTACGCATGCTGAGTATCAAATTATCAATCTGATCTTGGGGAATATGACACAACTCATCAAGCAATGCCCTCCGAAGTTCCGGTAGACAGGTGGGAGGGGGTTGAAGGGCTGCAATTCGTCGGCCAAGAATATCCCACACATGCTCTATTGGATTCAAGTCCGGTGAGTATGCTGGCCAATCCATACAGGTGATATCCTCCGATTGAAGGCATTCGTCTACAATGTTTGCACGGTAAGGACGGGCGTTGTCATCCACAAACAGAAATTCAGCACCCATGGCACCCCGAAACAAACGTACATGTTGTTCCAGAATGACATCCGATAGATGTGGCCTGTCATCGTTACACTCTGAACATGCAGGTCAGTTCTGGAACCAAGAATAATTCCTCCCTAAACGAGCCATCCTGCAACACCGTAACGGTGTCGTTTAATGGTGTTCTCTTGGTGGTAACGGGTACCTGGCGCTCTCCATATGAAAGTCCGGCGAGAATCAGACTGCAAACTAAACCTGGACTCTAAGGAAAACATCACACAAGGCCACTGTTGCGGTGTCCACAATGCATGCTCTCTACTCCAAGTTAATCGCAGACGACAGTGAGTTGCGGTAAGGGGAACACATCTGACAGGCCTACGAGCATATAGACCAATGTGCCCTAAGCGTCTGTACACGGTCTGCCTTGAAACTGTCGTACCGGTAGCTGAAGAGAGAGGTCTGATGCTGTGTTCCGTCTGTTTCTTTTGGCAGTAATTGCCAAATACCGGTCCTCATTCGGCGTTGTAACTCGGGGGCGACCTGTGCTGTAACATCTACTCACATTACCATCATCTTGGAATCGCTGCCAAAGCCTGGAGATGACACTCTGGACGATTCCAAGTTCCTCGGATACTTCCAGCTGGGTACGTCCACATTCCAGTCGTCCGATAATTCTACCACGTAAAAAATCATCCAAATGCTTCCTTTGTGCCACAACTATGCGGTTATTGCACTGAAAGGCTTTTAAAGCACTTGTGGACAATTTTACTTCTTTGCCACCATTCCTTATATACCCTCTCTTACACTCTCTTCATTGTGACGTACTATCCGCGCCATCTGGTGGTTTCCTGTAATTTGCATATTCTTCTTCAAGATGTGTGTGATAATTCAGCAGGTGAAATTTTTATTTTAGAGTTCAATTTCTGTGTGATTATGAATTAACCTTAATTTATGGACATGAGTGTATTTATGTATAGTATTTGTAATTATTTAAATTTCAATGTACTTGATTTTTAACATTATTTTAATTGTATGCATCATTGTCATCATTAATTTCAACAATTCTTAGACTTTTTGTACTTTCAGTTATTTTATTTTGTTGTAAAAAAGATACAATAGGCTTATGGTAACTAAAGTAAGAAAGGGAAATGGTTGATTTAAATTTATCTAAGTATCGCGTGTAAATACCGCTTCGATCGTCGTTTTATATTTTGTAGTACTGAGTTTTCGATCATTGGACGTATTTAAATTAAGTGTTTCATTTAGAAATTTAATTAGTGGTAGATTTTTATCATCTGCAAAGTTAATATTGAAGTCTCCACTTAAAATCATCGGTACATTATCATATTTTTCGCCAAATCTTTTTTTGAGTATTTCAGAACCTTCTTTTGTATAAATCATCAAATTTTCGAACAAAAATTGTTGTATCTGTCTCATAGATTTTCCAGGCGAAATATAAACGGCAACCATAAACATGCATTGCCCATTCTCGGAATCGCAACGAGCAATGCACATTATATACACATTGAACTTTTCACTAAATCCATTCAACTTCACATATAAGATATACACAGCACTATACGTCAGCTGTATAGCTACAGATATACTGCTCATAAGCGTGCCGGTGACGCGAACGTACAAGATTTCTCCCATCCAAAAGTGTCTAATGCGAACAGCACACTGCGCGTGCGCCAGTCAGAGCATGTTGGTGACGCGAACTCATAAGATTTTCCCCTACCAAAAAGTGCCCAAAGCCGCTAAAGAAGTTTTCACTTCAAAAAACGAATGATTTCATCACGACGTTTTTGAAGATCTTATAGGCAACTGAATGACTCCGAATGTGATCACATTGTCGGAATGCGTGAAGCTGGTTGGTCATACCTAGCAATAGGTCGTCACCTGCAACGTACAGACACAGCTTTGTAAAGGTATTGGCGGCAATGGTTGGTGAGAGGAAATTTATTGACAAAATGAAGGCTCTGGAAGGCCAAGATACATAAATGCGAGGCAAAATTGGATGCTTGTTCGACAGGCCCGAACTGCTCCAACGGTATCATTGTCTACTATTCAACGTACTACAACCTCTCATACCCTCCGTGGTACCTTCCACCATTTCATGGCTCTTGGCTGAGGTGGTGTTACGCTCACAGCGGCCTTTAAGTCGTCTGCCTTAGACCCCACAACATCGACGGAATCGTCTGCAGTAGATCATCACGGTTGTCATCAGACTGGCATCGCATAGCGTTCAGCGATGAATCCCGCTTTACTCTTGAAGCAGATGACCATCGTCTTCGTGCCGGGGTCAGCTGTCTCAATCAGCTTTTGTTTTACAGAGGCATGCAGCCATAACTCCTGGTGTGACGGTGTGGGGTGCTATCTCATACGACAGCAAGTCATCACTAGTCATCCCTCATACATCTTTAATAGCTCAACGATATTTTGATACCATCCTGTGGCTGGTTGTATTACTCTTAATGACACGTCATCCGGGAACCAGTTTTCCATACCGCTCGCATATCTTTGAACTACCTTCGTGCCGTTAATATTTCTTGGCCAGTAAGGTCACCAGACCTTTCACCAATCGAACACGTCTAGGACATGGTAGGGCACCCCAAAATTGGTGCATGCCTGGCAGAATGTATCGCTGGATGACATAAGGAATCTCTATCACTCTCTACTGAGGCGTATACAATCATGTATCGCCGCCAGGGGCGGTTCCACCAAGTACTGATTTGAATATGCAAGTTGTAAGCCGTGGATGGGTCCTGTAGCCTTGATTTTTTTATCATTTTATTTTCTGTTTATGTGAGCTGTATACACATACTTAATTTCATTAAAAACAACCACTTCATTCAAGAGGCTTCGATTTTTTTACAAAAGAGTGTAATTAAAGGGTAAGAGCTTCGCTTGATACAATTTTACTTGGGTAAGAACATGGCTTAGAATCTATTCAAGTTAATAAAGCTAATTTATAATTAAATAATAATATTGGTTATTTACGTACTATCGCAACCATGCCAACTTTCAAGATAACTCACCAGATTGACAACTCTGATTTCGTAGGTGTTGTACGTGCTGAATTAACAACCGTGTGCTTCGTTTTATATTTCTCCGCTTGCCTCCATTCTAAGCCTAACCGTTCGTTGATATGACAAGGTCGAATACTAAAGTGTGAATAGGTATTTATCGAATTCTTAAATAAGAAAACTTAATAAAATTAATAATAAATTAAAAAAATCAAATTATCCCTTTTCTTTTATTGATTATTATTTATTTATAATAATTATTTTTCTCATAATATTTTTCGACCACGCGCTCCATATTTCCGTCAGCGTATTCCGTTTTTAGAATTCGTGTGGTTTTTCAATGTCGCCAGCATGGTTGCAATAGTTCGTAAGTACCTAATATTGAAAACGAAAATGTCATTTTTATTTTATCAATGGGTCCCATTCAAATTACGGAAATTAGCAACATATTCAAATATTATGAGACGAAAACTACATTCGAACTTTTCTTCTCCACACACAAACGACGACTCTTCTCTGTACAATATCATGTGAAAATTTTTGGACCCACAAATTTAGCATGCAGAAGCACTTATCATGTTGTTACATGCCCCCATTGGCCAGCAGTGCTAGACCAGGTCCATGACGTGGTACACTCTCAAAAAATCCAACACCAGCAAAGGATCATCAGCTAAAATCCTGCTTGTTGAGCCCAAGGCATTCGGGGATGTGAGCAGGCGAGGCCGGCTCAGAAGAACAGTTGGTACACATTTCAAAGTTCTTGGATCCTTCGTAAAATTTCATTGATTTAAGGTCGAAAGCGGGCTAGAATAGTTTTGTTCCTGTCTATTAAAACCGTGAGCCAGGGAGCCTCCAGGACGCGAACACTGATACCAATGGTGCTCTAGGGGGACAATCCAAGTGGTTTTAATAGACAGGACTTATCACTGCGCATGCTAATGACTTTGAATTGATTGATTGATAATTGATGTCGCCCTAAGGAGCAACATGAGGGCTGAAGTACCTCGTACTCGAAAAGCAAGGTTAAGAGACAAGGACTTTTGAGAGCTTAAAGATTTAACGTTCATCAACCGAGTTACACGATTAGTCTGTAGTGCAGGGGTAGGCAACTTGCTTTGGTTCGCGGGCCACATAGTGAAAGCAGAGGATACCGGGGGGCCACACTTCTTTTTAAAAACTTGTTGCATTCATTATAAAAAATAATAAATATAAGTTAAACAAAATAGTAGCAGCTTTATTCAATTTACTTAAGAGTGCTAATTTCCTGTTGCCTAAAGCTGCAAGCACATTTAATTTTAGAATAAGTTCAGTTGAAAAAATGTACTTACTCTATCATACATTTCTACATTTTTTTAAAAATCAGAGTGAGTTAATGAATATTAACGTCGCACTGTTCAGCGACACGATGGCTTTTGGCGACGGACCTCGTAATTTTGAACCATGGTCAAGTGATACCTGAGCTGGCATCCCCTCTCCTAACTACCACATCATACCAACGGGAGGACGTATGAACTCTACAGATTTAACGTGTATCGCTTCCCTACACGGCGGATCTTCAGCGGCACTAGGTTCGAACTCATGACACGCTGGCCACGAGTCTGTTACTTTGGCCCCTTTTTACATCAGAAGTGAGATTTTTTTAAAATTCTCCTCACACAGCAGCAAGTTTATGCTTGTCATCTTGCATCTATATTTAATCTTGTTGATCTTAACGCAAGAAAAACGTTGCAAATATATGTCGATTAAAATATAAAGAACGATTTCCCCACAAATTTCTTCCTACATGGAAAGTTTTGTGATCTTGTGACGAATCTATACGCGACCTTCCACTAACAGTCCTTTTGGGTATTCTTTTGGGCCAGCAAATTTTAACCAATTTTCTCCTAAAAGGAGGTAACGTAATATGCAAATTAAGTTTATTATATATATTCCTTCTTCTCGCGGGTTTAAGAGTTAGTGAATTGTGAGTGGATTAGAAGTGAAGTGAAGAGATAATAGTTAGAGAATTGGCAGTGAAGAGAATAGGTAAACAAAAAGTAAGAAAGTCTGAAGTTTAGCTAACAAGAGGTGACAAGATAGTTACAAGGTGAAGCTTACCAGAATGGGTTTAAGTCCTTGTAAAAGATTATAACCAAAAAGTGTAGAGTCTAGTTGGATTGAGTAGAAGACTGCATATATATATATATAAGTTCAAGTACTGTCATCTTATATTAAGTTGATGTTTAGAGTGTTAAAGTAGTAGTGAGGACATTAAATACGTAAGCTCGGTGTAAAGTAATATTAAGGGAGAGAGAGAAGAGCCGCAGTATTGAACATATTCTCCTCAAATGCGAATCTCGTCTCTTCTCTCTATTGCTTGACTGAATTATCCTATTTAAAGTGTTATTGTGTTTGAGTTGATTACAGTGATAAATAAAATAATTGGAATTTATCATGTCCAGTGATCTTTTAATTCCTTTACACCTTTAGCTGGGTTACAGAATAGAAGGCATTTGAACTCGTTTCAATCTGACTTCAAGTCAATAAGTTCAAGTGGCAGGGACGTCTTAAGACTTCTTGAGGCCCTGGGCACCTACACAAATGTAGTCCCCACCTATGACCTTTAAAAGTAGACATGACATAACATAACTCGTATATAAACATTATAAACTCGTATAAACATTAACCCGAAACAAATAAAAGTGCATGACTTACAATTATGTAAGTCATTATCATTCAACTGGCTGGACCAACTACCGCCTTTAGTTGATGGTGTATGGTGATAGGTCTAGGCCTATACATGAACGACGGTCATCACATGTAGCCAGTTGATATATCATCCAAAATTCCCAGTTTTTCGGAGAATACAACCATAAAAATAACATTTGATCGTTGATTATGGTTGAGACGAGATCGAGACGAGGCCCCCATTGTGGCCGAGGCCCGGCTCAGTTGGCCCATGCCTTAAGACGTCCCTGTCAAGTGGTAACTCCTTAGGCACTGTATCAATATCAGAAGCAATGGAATAACTGAGAAAATTTAATTTAGGCTCGATTTTCTTAAAATCCTGAAATCTTCTTGACCGTGCTCTCCAAACTCTGCTCATAATCTCTTCGTGGAAACACTTTCAGGTACTTTGTTTTCCTAATAGTAAAAAATAAATCGCGAATCTTTGATAGGGGACGTGAAAGAAATCTCGGTTCAAAGTGGATTTTCTGACTGTCTTGGCAGGCCGCATAAAAACTCTTTGCGAGTTGCTAGTTGCCCAACCCTGCGACTCCACCGAAATAACAAAAGCTGTGAGCTTGTGATCATGAACAGAGAAAAGGAGATTGAAATTCGAGCTCACAATCAGCTTATTACGAAGCACCCGAATCTGCTGTAACGTTTCCCGCCACACAGCTATAAATTGGCTTCTTTTTGTGGATATGATCGCCACGTTCAATGAACACCTGAGCCCTTAAAATTTTGCGCGATCTTGTCTTGTACATCACCCTGGCAACCTTTGACACCACGAAAAACAACCTATTCCACCCACGAACCGGATGTAACTTGAGGATAAAGGTGCCGACCACTATCATTCTAAAAGATCCTAGAGAGGAGACAGTTGGAAACTTTTGTAGAGATGGATGTGACCTCCTCCCTCACAAACAACAGAAAATTTGGAATCTAATAATCTAAACAATATTTTTAATAACTTCTATGTTTTTTTATAATTAATGGTTGCGACGTAAATAAACTAAATGTTTAAATTAATAAATATCACGCTACCTTTATTTTTCCCAAACGTCACACTGCCATCAGTTTATTATCTCGCCTAAGAATTAGATACTTATATTTATTCAAATCATACGTTTTTAGCCCTTGATGTGTTTGGGATTAAGCCTGTTGCAAAAGCAACTAGTTGAAATTAACATAAAAAATATAATTCGCCAAACTTCTACCGTGAGGACTTTCAGCCTCAACAGATTTAACGTGTATCAGCCCCACTACACGGTGGATCTTAAGTGGCATCAGGACTCGAACCCACGATTTGGCACAAATAAAACCGTCCACGAGTTCGCGATCATGACCACTCGGTTACTGCCGCCACATTGTAAATGGCGGTGCTGTTTTACAACGTTAATCTGTTAGTAGTGGTTAGTTTTTGCATATTTTCTTTCTGTTTAACTGTTAATTTCTTTGTTATAGAAATAAATCAAACATGCTAAATTCTAGCTTGTGTACCAATTAAATAAACAAACGGGTTCAGTTAAAAAAAATGCCATAAAAACTTAATTTTATAAATGTATTGTATTTGTTGGGAATTTATCGAAATGGGTTATATCGCCAATGTTAGTATTGGCGACAATTCGGTCAAGTATTCGCCAACTCTAGCCTTATATATAACCGATAAATAAATATACTGAAAATTCTTAATGGATGAAATGTGATTTTGAGTGAGTATTATGTTAATTTCGCACTACAAAGTTGCACGAGGGCTTTTGGCGACTGGCTTCGTAATTTTGAGCCATGGTCAAGTGAAGAGGATGACGCCTTAACTGACACCCCCTCTCCTAACTTCCACACCACACCAATGGGAAGACGTTTGAGCCTCGACAGATTTAACGTGCATTGTTTCTCTCTACACTGTGGGTCTTCAGCGGTACTAGGCTCGAGCTCGTGACACGCCTGCCACGAGTCCGTGACTTTGACCACTGGGCTACCGTGACCAGTATGTGATTTTGCATTATTGGTTTTTATGGTTACATAGACTATGAATTATTCTTGTGTGTGTGTTCTACATTAAAATTTAGTTTAATATTGGGGGCTTTTATCGAACTGCATTAAATAATAGTTTGCTCAGTGAAGATTCATTAAGTTCCAAACTAGATAGTTTACTTGTAGTAAGATAACACTGAATTTGTAATTAGATTTTGCCTATCTGTTTCCTAATCGTTTTGTATTCAAATGTTATCGATAACTTGGTTCAAATGAAATCGATACGATCTCTGATAAATGAATCGATCGAGCCTCTGACAAATGTTCCGATATTCAGTTTAATTGTAATGTTTTATTAGGAAAACTATTTCACTTAATAAAGAATGTCGGTGGGTGAAGCGATTTTAAACACTGTGTTATAAATAGAAGTTTAATTCTTTCTAAGGAATCGTATTAATAAGAGCAAACTATAAATCCAGAAAAAGTGTCAACTGTTAAAAATTTTAGTTTCTTATTTCAAAGACGGGAAACAATTTTTTCCAACTATTGGTTTCAAATATTGGAAAAACTTTGAAATTTTTGAATTTAAGAATATATTTTAGACGTGAGATTTTAATGTTTTTAGAACTCTTATAAATGTTATAAGAAAAAAAGGAACCTAAAATGCCCCAATAATTTATTTTTGAAAATTATTATTATTTTTTTGTGTGTGGATAGAAACGGGTAATTAGTTGGCAAACTGTTCGTCAATAAATATATATTACATGCATAGATAGCATTCTCGTATTTCGTTTGAGCCTTCAAACCCCACACCCCACCCTTTCGTACCCCACTGAGATAAATCAATCCATTTGATTGTAGAATTCAATTAATCTACATAGATGCTTTGTTTTGCAAAATATTTAATCTTGTGCGAAAATTGAAAAGAACTAATGCATTCGCGTCCATATATATGCAAAGTGTATCGCCAACAGTTAATTTTGAATTTGTGCAAAATTTACGTGTGTGGGAAATAATTAAGAACTTACTCCATCGGTTGGTTGGACCAGGTGGTGCAACATATTTTATTATAACATTAGAGCCGCTTGGATGTGTTATTTTATTATAAATGTTTATTTTTCGGAAAACAATAAATTCAGAATAAAATTGATATTTATATGAACAGTAACGTACAGAAACCTCTCATGGTTGGTGGTAGGGAAGTAAATTCTAAAAATAAGTAGACGAAAGCGCCTAGAGGTAATCAATATGGTAAAACCTTACCCTTGAGTGTGCCTCTGCTTAGGATGAATCTCAGCATTTAGAAAACAATCATTGCATGGCGTAAGAGGCGACTAAAATAGGTACCCAATGTCTGGTGGTACAGCTAAGTAATCTACCCATGGGGATTATATAAGTGATCTGGTCCTTCAGTTAGGAGTTAAGTGCTGGACTAACAATAAAAACTTCTTTACTAAGAAATCCAAAGAGGAAAATACCCAGCCGTCTATATCACAGGACGGCTTGGAAAGGAATTTCAAGGAATGTGAGGCTACTGTGCCAATGAAGAGAACAATCATAAAAAAAAAAGATCCATATAAATATCAGTGTTTCAGTTAAATTATCACAAAATAATGTTTGAGAGCTAACTTTACTCGTGTGATCGAAAAAAAGATCTTTTTCATTTTTATATCCTTTAAATTCCGATCTGATAGAGAGGCTGACTTGTGTCGATTTGATACGAAAAGGATTCGCATATATATAGCAGTAAATAAATTAAAAAGGAGACTAATAAATCCTAAAACATCTTAAGATTAGACCGAAAGAACCAAGAACATGGAACCATGATAAACCAAAAAAGAGAAATTTAGCTAGAGTGGAAAAACTATTATGATTTCCCGAGCTGTCCCTGGTTTAGGACAGTGAAACAGGGTTAAACAGTGTTTTGTGAGATCTCAACCTTCCCCTACAGCGGAAATTTTCGGCATAATAGCACCGGATATATATATGTCTTAAATCCTCAACTGTCATCTTTTCGCTACAATAATGGAGCTCTAAAAAGTATACATCATTGTGTCGAAATCATTGTCACATTCTTAAAACCATTTAAGTGCTTAGGAATGTCACTACAACTTAAAGATCCGAAACTATTTCAGGTTGTTTTGAAAAAAATTGAAAGTAAACAAACAAGACTTATTTTGTAGAAAGAAGCATTAGAACTTTTGTTCATATCACATCAATAGGATCTCCATCCCATATTATTATTTACACATTAATATTTATACAATTATAGATATAAGATTGCATCTATATACAAATGGAATTTTGTTATACGATTTCATGATAAAACAATGAATTAGGAGAATAATCCGAATTATAAAACGTGAATAAGAGAACATATATATACAAATAAACGTTGCGGTCACACGTTAAATGCAATCACGGATTCTCCGTTAAATCCAAAACTGATCATTACATTGGCAGTTTTTTTGTGCTTCTTAAATATAAATCAAATTTTAAATTTCATAATTGGGTAACGATGTTCAAAAAACAAGATTTTTCTAAAAATTTATCAAAATTTAAAAAAAAATTGTTATATTATACACATATTTTTGTATCAAGAGCATTTTGTTTATCAAGTTATTATTATTTACATAAGCAAAGGTTAGCAACAGAAATTGATTGGCTAGAATTACGTGATTCCATTGATCATGTGACTATGATGTGGCTGGAAACACGTGATTATAGTTATGTGATTATGACGTCACATGAATTTAGTCCAGTCTGTAAGAAATAAACATATCCATTCTTTGTTATAGTATACATGAAAAAAGAATGCTAAATCTCGATCCGAAAAGTAAAAACTCTCCCGCGGTAGGTTTTTTTTTGTTCCATAAATGTTACTTTTATCTTAATTAACAATCTTGAAATACGAATAGTAGTGAAAATATTCCAATCAAAACAAGACTAATGGTGTGACTTATAGTACAGCATTTGGCAACTTATTTATCAAATAAATTACAAATTAACTCAGTGACCTTTAGTACCCAATACAACTATTCGATATACCTTATGATTTAAAGGCAAAAAGAACAATGTATACACAGTTAACTATAAATTTCAACAGCCACTTACCCGGAACTCTATTCTCTGCACAAAGATGAAAAATACGGTCCAAGCTTTTTAGTGGAATGTTGCCATCAATTACAACCAAAGGTGCGGCGGACATGATGGATCGCTGAGCTTCCACCTGTCCCATAAAATAAACTGTATATTTATTTGTTCGCACTTGATGGATCCTCCCTTTCCGGGAGGACTTGCTATTATTAATGGGTTACGCATAATACTATTCAAATTATAATTTTTCAGACACGGCCGTTTTAAACATGTCTGTCTATTTTTTATAACTTGTTCCGAAGACAATCTTTTACATGTCACGGTGTGATAAAATTTGCATGTCTGATCGGTACTAAGACTGTATGGTTGATTTTTTAAAAACACAAGTAGACAAGATAATGTGCTATTTAGTTTCTTATTAAATTACATTTTTTAAAAGAAAAAAAATGGTAGATAAGAATATGCATAGATAAGAAAAATTATACAGAAGCATATAAAACTTTAAAAGTCTGTGTATAGTGTTCGAACTATGTTAAATGGTTTTTAAAAAAATTAACGGATTTAATGCCTTTCTTATCTTAATATAATGCTCTTTCAGTTCAATCTATCATCACATGCTGTTAAGTTGTAATTAACCAACTACTATCAATCTTGTAATTAATAACCACTTAGCATAATGAGAGACTGCTTGGAAATTTCTTAAAAGCTTGTAAAAAGGAATTTTTGTAAAAATTAATAGCACTGAATTCAAAAGCAGCTATTGTTAGAATGAAAATTCTCCACATAAAAGGAAAATGAGAGTAAACTAAGCAATTAGAAAGTCTGACTACACTGTTTGCGTGGGTGGATTCTAAACTATCGTCTGAGGATTTGAAGCAACGGCATATTAATGTTAAAATTTTTTACGAAATGAGCACATTAGTGCTTAATTTTCTAATAAATACATCTGGATTTGGAAAAGAGTGGACATGTTTGCATTTTTTTTGCAAATCGTAGATAAAATCAGGCTTTTAAAATTCTCTACAAATGTGTTTTTCTTTTGTATACGCTTGATTATGGTATAATTACTTGAACAATTTTGATTTTTTCTTTAATTTATGCATACAATAAAAGTTATATTCTTTGAAAATCAGAATGCTCAAAAAGCCGGCTGGATGGCGTAGTTGGTTTTTCATGATGCAGAAAATCGAGAGCACCCCTGTCGTATGATTATGCGGCATGCAACAAATCCCTTGAGTACCCATTTGGGTTGGGTGCTCTCGGCAAAATTAAATTCCTTAGTACAATGTCGCATCGTCAGAGCTCAGGTGCCTCCCTCTGGAGAGGAAACTGGGCGGCAACTGGTATCGCCTATATGGTGCCGCACTAAAAAGTGATACCAGCGTCTGGGGAATGTACTATGTCTGCAAAGGTAAAAATACCAATTCACAGCCCCATTAGAGAAAAAAAATAATGATCAAAATATATAGAGAAACTATTTTAGAACTTGTAAAATTCAGCACACACAACTCATTTTTGTTGACAAAGCTTATTCTAAGCTCTCATTAAAAACTAATTTTAAAAATACAGAGCAGAAATTCATAACAAGTATTAATTACACAGATGTAAATTCTTTACCATAAAATTTCTAAATGTTATTTTTACGTCAAATTCACATAATTCTAGTCAACACAAAATTGAATATTCACTAGGTTCAAAGTCAATCTGTTTATTATCCGTTGCTTGATACTACACCTGTATTGGTATAGTTTTGCTGTGATTTAAGTTAATTTAATTCACGAAAGTTAAATTTAGGAGACAAGTTCTAACCAAAAAATTAAGAACTTGAGAATGAAACGGTGGAATTTACAGCAAGTTTTAGATCTCTCGAAAAAGTAAATTTTTTTTGTACCAGATTGGCTAAGATACACTCATGTCCATAAATTAAGGATAATTCAGAATCACACAGAAATTGAACTCTAAAATAAAAATTTCACCTGTGGAATTATCACACACATCTTGAAGAAGAATATGCAAATTACAGGAAACCGCCAGATGGCGCGGATAGTACGTCACAATGACAAGAGTGTAAGAGAGGGGTATAAAAGGAATGGTGGCAAAGAAGTAAAATTGTTCACAAGCGCTTTAAAAGCCTTTCAGTGCAATAACCGCTTAGTTATGGCACAAAGGAAGCATTTGGATGATTTTTTATGTGGTAGAATTATGGGACGACTGGAATGTGGACGTACCCAGTTAGAAGTATCCGAGGGACTTGGAATCGCCCAGAGTGTCATCTCCAGGCTTTGGCAACGATTCCAAGATGATGGTAATGTGAGTAGATGTTACAGCACAGGTCGCCCCCGAGTTACAACGCCGAATGAGGACCGGTATTTGGCAGTTACTGCCAAAAGAAACAGACGGAGCACAGCATCAGACCTATTTTGTCAGCTCTCTTCAGCTACCGGTACGACAGTTTCAAGGCAGACCGTGTACAGACGCTTAGGGCACATTGGTCTATATGCTCGTAGGCCTGTCAGATGTATTCCCCTTACCGCAACTCACTGTCGCCTGCGATTAACCTGGAGTAGAGAGCATGCATTGTGGACACCGCAACAGTGGTCTTGTGTGATGTTTTCCGACGAGTCCAGGTTTAGTTTGCAGTCTGATTTTCACCGGACTTTCATATGGAGAGCGCCAGGTACCCGTTACCACCAAGAGAACACTATTAAACGACATTGTTACGGTGGTGCAGGATGGCTCGTTTGGGGAGGAATTATTCTTGGTTCCAGAACTGACCTGCATGTTCAGAGTGTAACGATGACAGGCCTCATCTATCGGGATGTCATTCTGGAACAACATGTACGTTTGTTTCGGGGCGCCATGGGTGCGGAATTTCTGTTTATGGATGACAACGCCCGTCCTCACCGTGCAAACATTGTAGACGAATGCCTTCAATCGGAGGATATCACCCGTATGGATTGGCCAGCATACTCACCGGACTTGAATCCAATAGAGCATGTGTGGGATATGCTTGGCCGACGAATTGCAGCCCGTCAACCTCCTCCCACCTGTCTACCGGAACTTCGGAGGGCATTGCTTGATGAGTGGTGTAATATTCCCCAAGATCAGATTGATAATTTGATACTCAGCATGCGTAGGCGTTGTAAGGCCTGTATTGCATCGTCCGGGAGACATACTCCGTATTAACCATTATACTTATCATGTTATACTGTTTTTTGTAAATAGGTTCTTTTTTGAAATTTGCTCCAAGGAGTAAAAATCGCAATTTTTATTAATTATATCAAACATATAGCATCTTTTTTGCAATTTACCTTTTGATTAATAAATAGACTTTACAAATAAGTCAAATTTGTTTTGCTTCTGTCTCTTTCTGTGCTTGAACTTCATTATCCTTAATTTATGGACATGAGTGTATATGAAAGTTGTATAACAAAGAAATTAATTTAAAAATAGAAACATATAAAAGGAATTATGAATGAATTCAATTATCACGATATACGAGAGAGAAATAATAAATTTATTTGTCAACTTTTATTAAGAATTTTACTCTCACAGACACGTAATTACTGTATAAATAATATATATTTTTTAATAATAATGATTTAGCAACAAAACCTTTTATTTTAAATACAAAGGATTTAATCATTCAGGATTTATACTTCAAAATTTTAAATTCCTAAAATAAAATAATTTTTGTATTGAAAATATGCTATTTTTTTTTTAAACTAACGATACATTTAACAGGAGCATCTACGAAAAGAAAGAGGAAAAGGGATAATAATTAGAAAAAACAACAACACTGCACTACCAAGTTATCAAAATACTTCTAGATTTATATAACATTGCATCTCGCATCATTATTTGCTAGAACAACAGATCTTAACGCACGCACGCACAAAACAATGATGTTTAAAAAACTAAGAGCTCTCTAGGGTACTTGGGAAATAATTTCTTTTTTCTCTTTCAACGACAGATTATATATAAAACATACAAAAATAGTGAAATAAAGGTTTTTCAATTCCTACTATTAGTTCACACTTTCTCTCTAAATTTATCTTGTTCAAATTTTCAATCGTTAATAAAATGCATTTTAAAGCACTCAATTGAGCTGAAATTTTATATACACGCTTATTTTGGATGACAATACAGTAATTTAATTATAATTAATAAAAATTAATTGATTAAAACTAATTATTCAAAGAATTACAAATATAGCCACGTTGGCATTATTTTTGGCGACTTAGCGACCATTTTGACGACTTGTGTTAAAACTTGAAAAGGTTTTTTACTCACATTTTAAAGCGCTCATTTGAGCTGAACTTTTCTATACATAATTGTTTTGGGTAACTTAATTATAATTGACTGAAATTAATTATTTAAAGAATTACAGATACAGCCACGTTGGTTTAATTTTTAGCGACTTGGGTCAAAACATTAAAAGATTTTTTCCCCTCATGTTTCAAAGCTGAACAGTTGAACTGAAGTTTTATATACGCGATTGTTTTGGATGACAATGTGATATACTTTAATGATAATTAATAAAAATTAATTGCCACTTAATCTTGTGATTCTGCCATATGTAGATACATATTTATATTAATCGTAACTATTTAATAAAAAGTAACTAAAATAATTTTTTTTTGTTAATCTAAGTAGAAATTGACTTAATTTTGTTTATATTACTTGTTTGTCATAATAAAAATACAGCTACTATTCTTAGAAGCACAGTATGAAAGTAAATTTGGTTTCTTCAGTAGGAAAAATACGCACAGTCAGGAAACGAAATTACCACGCTTTGCAATTGCAATTCGAGTAAGATAGAATACTATGATTGACGTGAGATCACCATTAGAACTTTTAAGAATCATTTTGAAATCGGCGAACGTCTTAACTACAGATTTCTTTAACATTGAAATTTAAAAATACTTATGTAAAATATTAAATGTTTGTGTAATAGCCTTTATATACTCTAGGGAAAGTCAAAAAGTATGGAGACTTTTGCAATTTCTCTTTCCAAGGGTTGGCAACATCGTTATATCCAACACTGAATGAGGGATAGTCGGCAACATTTCTATGCAACGCGTCACTCGTTTTCCCACTAAGTCGTTGTGGTGCAGCAGATTGTTCAACATGGCAGCTTAGTGGATTTTGGACAGGGACGTTTTGAGGCCCTGGGCCCCAACTGAGATGTAGGCCTCCCCATGACTCTTAAAAGTTTGTTGTTGTTGTTTCTAATGCCACCTGTCTGACAGTTCCAGATCGAGGCCTACGAAATTCATCGTGGCAAGGGGCGAGGTGTACGCCTGTTGTTAGCTTTTTTGAGCACCATGCAGGTGACAGTATGATTTAGCTCGGTTCATACACGATAGATGACGACACCATCTATCTCCATCTCCACAATTTAAGCTTGGAACTGGAGGGGAGGGAAATATTCTCCAGCCCTCTGCACCCGTGGTTTCTGCCTGCGACCGCCCACAAGACTTTCGGACCCACTGATTTAAAGAGCCCGTACTCCGTGTGTACTTGGCGGGTATTTGGTGGCATTGGGCATCGAACCCAGGCCTTCCGGTCTGGAATCAGATGCTCTAACCACTATGCTACCCACGGTCCACTCTTAAAAGTAGACAGTACATAGCATACGTTGTAAAATACTCGTACAAACATTAATCCGAAGTAAATAAATGCGCATGATTTACAATCGCACATATCAGTTCTGCCGACTGTCGCCTTTTGACTGAATGAGTAATAATGGTGTATGGAGGTAGACCAGGCCTGTGCGTTGACAACGGTCATCCCATACAGCTAGTCGACATATCGTCCGAAATTCCTAGTTTTCCGGAGAATACAACCGGAAACAACATTTGACCTTCGAAATTATTCAAATTATGACCTTCTTAAAGCTGAGTCGAGATCAAGACGAGACCCTGGGCCCAGGACCAGTTGGTCCATGCTTTAAGACGTTTCTGATTGTCAATCTGCACTAAGTAGGAAAGGAGGGCAGGGATTAGCTTTTTGTTTGCGGAAGGTGGGAAACTCAGAAATTATTCCTCGCATGCAAACAAAGTATGGTGTCAGCTCTTAATTGCGAAGCAAGTTTAACGAATGGATAGAATGCTTCAATCAGGGAAGAATTTCTTTATGTGACAGCGAAAGTTTGGGCGGTCCACCGATGACAACTACTGAGAACAACGTGCAAATCGTAGAGGGTATAGTAATGGAAATGTATTGTTATGGAAATATGGCTAGTATCCAGCACAGGAATTGGTCACGGCTTTAAGTCCACACATTAGCGTGATATAGAAAATATGAGAGTGAGGTACAAGGATTTTGATGTTCTCCTCGCTATCTGATCGAGGCTCAAAATTACCAAGTCCACCGTCAATAGACCATGTGCAGCTTCAAAGTCATTCAATCCATTTAACTCATATCAGACAAAATATGGAGGCTGTAGCTGGTTAAACAGAGCTCCTTGCAATGTGGTGTGAAAACTAGGAGAATGAGGTATACATTCAAGTTTTGTATTTATCATCTGTGATATCCAAATGAATACAAGGTTGTGAGACGTAAATTCAGACTAAACCAATCCAAATTGAGCCAAGCTATCACTTTCGTAAATATGGAGAATGAGATACTGCCGTAAATCGTTCTTCATCTCTCGGAAAGGCTGAAAATTACACACGATATGTCGCTAATAGCCAAATGTGCAGCTCAGCGATATGAACACAATCTATTCACAGAAGCGCGGTCAAGACAATCTAATTCCCACAATTGTGACGGATTTTGATTTAGAATAAACTTCATTCTGGAATTATTTGCAGATTAACTATGACAGGGACAGACATAGTTAATTTTTTCACAGACAGGGATTAGATTACGTAGTACTTACTACAGCTAAGTAATGATTGCGAGAGACAGTTTAATTTCAAATCATGATTAAATGACACTTGATGTAAAACTTTGTTTTCTTGGTTTCCATGTCATAGTACGTGAAGATTTTTAATTAAATTCCTTCCATTGCAACGAATTAAAGTGAATTTACTTTCCTCCTTTCATCGGAAAACAATAAATTAGACCAAATACGATATCTCTTTTCAAATACTTCTTTGCAAAAGGAAACCTTTTTATTAATTAACACCCTTTTATGAGCTTCACTTGTATGTAACGGAATCTTTGAACTCCATTTTTACACACTTTAAAATGTCAGATTAATTCGAAATTTTGCTCACTTGTCCAGGACCGATGACAATACAATAGTTTTATAATTTTGTTCCATTGTCCTGATTAGGATTATCAGGTTTAACGATTTCCCATTTTCAGATCCAATCCCCCATTTGGCTACTAATTTCAGATTTTTGTCGACTAAAAAGATTAAATTACAACTTAATTCGATTAACTATAAAAGGGTGTTTTTTAGTTCTTTTAAAATATAATTTTTTTTAACACCCTTTTATAAGCATCGCTTGTATGTAACGGAATCTGAACTAGATTTTTATGGAAATTTTGCACATTTGTTAAAGATTGACGACAATACAAAAATTCTATAATTTTGTCCTGATCAGGATTATCAGGATTAACTATTTCCAGAATTGGCGACTAATTCCATGTACCATTTCCAGACTTGGCGACTAAAAGATTAAGTTACTACCCTAAAGCGAAAACGCCCCCCAATAAGTATTTTAGATTCTAAAACAATAACGCATTAAGATTAATTCATCAAAGAATGCTGAAAATGCTAAAAAAAGCCCGTTTTTATTGTAGATCAAACTAAAAAAATTATTTTTTTTTTAAAACTAAAAAACACGATTTTTTGTTAACCGAACTAAAAAGAAAAACAAATTCTTAATAAAAGAAAAAATGAATTACGAGACAATTCATGTCATTGTGGTAAGATCGTGGGGTGCTCAAAATAAATTGTTACAATTTCTTATTAGTTCTATTCAGAAATGCAGATTTAGGGTAAAAATGTAGTAAAAAGCACCTCACTCTTTTACCTCAATGACAATATTTTTCTCGTTAATTATTTTATTCTTTATTAAGAATTATTTTTTTACTTTTTTGTTCGATTAACTATAAAAGCGTGTTTTTTAGTTTTTTTTTTTCAAAAATAATTTATTTATTAGTTTTGTTGCTACTTGGTTTTCTTCTGGCTACTCTGGATATGCAAAAAACCCGATGAAGATTTCTGTGGATAGCTTTTGGGTGAATTAATTTGTTGAAATTTTTTTTTTAAGGTATCAGGCTGGTTACGACAAAATTTTTTTTTTAAAAAAAAGGAGTATGGAGATTTTTTTGTTATTTTAGATTTGCTTAGTGCATTTTAAGAAAAATGTGCTAAAATTAAGAAGATAAAAATAAATTATTATTACTAAAATGGGAAAAAAATAGGTAAAAATTGACAAAAAATAGCATAAACGCGGCCCATTCTGCACCAAAGGTTTATGAACAAATTTTCAATTTTTTCAATCGAATATGTTGCTATATTTTTCAATTTTGAAATGACCTTCAGGATGAGAGATATTTTCTTTTTTAAAAAAACTAGAGTACTTTATCTCGGTTACTATATGAAAATGCTTAAAAAGACAGGAGGGAGGACTGTAAATTCTCACATAAGGGACTGTAAATTTTGTAATAAAACAGTGATTGATAAATCTGAAGGTTAAAACAATTCTACTCTTATACAGAACTTACAGAAAAAAATTCACAGTTAATTATGTTCAAAACTTTTTTAGCAATCGCTGACCCCATTTGATTATTTTCAAAAAATAACTTTTCGAGTAAAACGCGTTTTAAAGTATGACATCTTGCTTAAAGTAATGACCATCTGTTTTTACTAAAACACTTGTCGTTTTTGTTCTAGTGAACGGAAAATGATAAACTTGGTATTTTTATAAAGCTAATAAGATGGCCCATAAAATAAAATCATAAAAAATTTGTCAATTTTTGGCAAAATTTTTGACATAGATTTAGTGTAGTTGGATACTTTAAGCGTTGTAGCGATATATTATTTGAAGAAATTTTGGATTTACTTGAACAATATTCACAACTTTTATCTCTTTTCTACGAGTCAGTTTTTTCTGAGCGACCACATTTTGGAGCATTTATCACGTCACTAGACAACTGAAATTTTTTTTACGTTAGATGTTACTGTGTATCAGCTCTTGTTCACTATATTTAACCAACTTCTTTCAGCGATTTATTCTGATTGCATAATAAGATGAATCGGGATTTCATGGAGAAAAAAAAATATTAATGTGAATCTACCCATGCGGAAAGGATGTTCTGTAGTAGGAAGATAAAGAAAGAAAAAAATAATTTAAAACAAGTAATATAAATTTTTTTTTAAAAGTCAATTCCTACTTAGGCCAACAAAGAAAATTTTATTTTAGTTACTTTTTATTAAATAGTTGCAATTAATATAAATATGTATATACATATGACAGAATCACATTAAGTGACAAAATATAAAGCGATTTTCCATTTTCCTTTCCATATATGGTGTTGGACTATATTTTTTTGTTTGTCACTAATTATTCATATATTAAATTTAATTATTCTAATAAAATAGTATAGTAAAAAAGTAATCACATTCTCAGAAATTAGGCCACCCCAGATGGTATTCGAACCTACGACCTTTGCATTAGAAGTCAAACGCGCTATCCATTGCGCTGCAGGGACACAAGGAACGATTTTCCTTTTTATATATGCTGTTGGAATATTATTTTTGTTTGTTACTATTTATTCATTTTTTAATTTATTTAATGAATTAATATTTGAAAAAAAATCAACTGTTATCCACTACAAGTTTAATACTATGAATGGATATTGTATGGATGAACAGAAAGTATTTTATTAACGATTGAAAATTTGAACAAGATATATAAATAAATAAATGAATATATATAGGGAGAGGGTGAACTAATAGTAGGAATTGAAATATAATATCAAAATTTACTATTACCACAAAGGGGTTAAATTTTCGAAAAAAAAACAACCGGAAAGACTTAATTATGATGAGATGATTTTGAACTCAAAATGAAATTACTTTTTTGCAATATAAATCATCAAAAGCAATGGTTATTGATAAGGAATAGTGAATAGCACAATGTACATTGCAACACTTCATAAACCCAGCTCTCTCTCCCCGCCCTGTCCAATCGGCCCGATCCAAGCTTTTTCCATGTTTCGCTTTATCGTGTACTATCATTTCAACAGGAGACTTAAAAAATAAATAAATTAATAGGCTGTTAAATATACGCGATGTTTTTTTCCCTGTAACTATTCAATAGGTGTTCACTCACAGTACAATAAATGTTAAAAAGTACTAAATGCCTATTTCTCTTTAAAAAAAAAACTATTTTGGTTTTTTACCATAAAAAAACCCAAATGCTTTAACTCATAGGTTCCGAACCTTTTGTGAACTGGCGCCCCCTTTTCTAGTAAATATTTCGATATCTCCCCCTCCCACTCTAGAGAAATAAGAGTGTACAGAATACATGGTGAAAACAAGAGTTAAGTTTTAAAAAATATCCTATTACTAAAAGAATATGTTTTTTACTTTCATTTTTTTTCTAAAGCCCCAATTTTTTTACTTGCGGATGTGAAATATTTAAAAGAGTGGAATAAAAGCTTTAGCTTACCTATTATGAAGACACGCAGGGGTTTTGAAGATACGAAGTAATTCATAATAGACTATTACTTTCAAAATAAATATAAAGTGACAGTTTCAGCCATTAAAGAATTACATAAACATATTTAACTATGTTTCTTTAATAATATACGTAATGAAATGCAGTGGACGAAACATGTTTCTACTGTTCACAGACAAAGACAACATGTACACTACAGGAATTAAAATGTACTATATCATTCAATTTAATGTAGGTCTGAATGCAATGTCATCTTTAAGTTTTTCCTCTACTTGCCGAACTACGGAAATATGTGAATTTTCATACATGTGATATAGAAATGATTTAAATACATACAGTCAACATAAGGTAAACACTATTAAAGTTTATTTTTGTTAGTACATGATTAGCGTGTTTTTTTTAGTCGTTTTTGGTTAATCTGCTCAAGTCCCTCCGTGCCATCTCAACGCCCCCTAATTTTCTCTGGGTCTCTTACTGCCCTCTTGAAAGCCCCCAACGCCCACAAGGGGGCATTATCGCCCACGTTGAGAACCTATGCTTTAATTTCATTCACTTTTGTAGCAATACTTAAAGCATTTGACTACCCTAAAATTGTGAATTTTGCCAATTATTGACAAACTTTTTTATGATTTTACTTGATAGGTCATCTTATTAGCTTTATAAAAATACCAAGTTTATTATTTTCCGTTCACTAGAACAAAAAATACAAGTGTTTTAGTAAAAGCAGATGCCATTACTTTAAGCAAAAAATATATATACCATACTTTAAAACACGTTTTACTCGAAATGTGTTTTTTCTAATGCTCAAACGGGGCCATCGATTGCTCAAAAAGTTTTGAAAATAATTAACTGGAATTTTTTGTGTATGTTCTGTATAATAGTAGAAGTGTTTTGACCTTCAGATTTATCAATCACTGTTTTATTACAAAATTTACAGTCTTACATGCTAATATAATCACTGGTATTTTAAGCAATTTCATATAATAACTAAGATAAAGTGCTCTAGTTTTTGTAAAAATAAAAATATCTCTTATCCAGAAGGTCATTTTAAAAATGAATAACATAGCAACACATCAGAATTGAAAATTTGTTTATAAACGTTTGGTACAGAATGGGCCACGTTTACGTTATTTTTCGTAAATTTTGACCCATTTTTTATTTTAGTAATAATAATTACTTTTTCTCTTCCTAATTTTAGCATATTTTTCTTAAAATGTATTAAGCAAATCTAAAAACAACACAAAAATCCCCATATCTCCATTTTTTTAAAAAAAAGTTGTCGCAAGTAGTCGGAGATATCTTAAAATATAAATTAATTTTTTATTTAATTTTTTCCTTCATCTCTATATGAGACAGAGAACATCTTTTCTGCCCAGGTAAATTTTTTTCGATTTATTCTATTGCATAAAAGGACGATTTCTTTTTTTCTTTATATAGTCGTAGTCTCCGCACATTTACAAGCCACTTCAAAATTTTTAAAGCTACTTCATACACATCAAACTGTTATTTTTTTATCACTAAGATTGATGCGTACAGAATGACAATATATCTTATTTTTTTTTGCAAGAAATTCTACTATATGTGTTTTCACTATTGTGTCCAATTGAGATGGATTGAAGAGTTCTATTTATTTTTGACAGTTTAAATTGTAAATTTTATAGTTATCGTTATAATATTCTGAAGATTGTATGAATAATTATAAATTGTGGAATTCTTCTCTCACATCTTTTGAGAAACTGCATTAAGTCCGTCACTGTATACATTCTGATGTCATTTCTGTAAAATGATTTTGCTCTGAGTGCTAAAAATCAAATTTGACCTGCCCCATTTCTGAGAAATGAATGAAGCGTGAAAAGTATCTGTGTGTGTGTGATTGATTATGTTTAAAAATAAAACAGAGCATAAATACGATATTTTTCTGTATACATTTTCTTATTTATCCTTTATTTTGAAATATTAAAGATGATGAACAAGCCAAAATAAATAAAAAAGCAACTAGTGCGCCAACTTTAATTGCATAGAAGAACGTCTATTGATTTATTCAAAACACAGTTTTCCAATAGTCTTGAAAGTAATTTCATCCTTCAGACGAACAGCGCGATAAAGGAGGGGAAAGAATTTTTTTTAAAAAAAAGATTATAATAGTTAAGGTTTTTTTTAAAAGCAATTTTATAACTAAATGAGTGTTTTGTGGATTCCTAGATTTGAAAAAAATTCAACATTTGAAATAAAGGTATAAAGTAAAAACTTTTTTCAGTTCTTTTTGCCTAAGTGCAGTTTACTGCAATCAGTTTGATTTTAATATTTATGAAATAAAAATTACGAAAATTAATTCGAGATTGCAATTGAAGTTAAACTTCTGTAAGTTGATCACCCAAATGACTAAAACAAATCAATTAGCTTAATTGAATGATTGCTTATCAACATCGCACTTCACAAGCAGGGATAAATAGAATCCCACAAAAATAATAACTGTAATTGTAACTTTACAAGCAAGGAAACATCGTAATTTTGAACCACAGTCAAGCGAGAATCACATTTAAGTTAAGCCTTTTTGGAAGTGAATGAGAGCGAGAGTTTTATTAACGGTCGCACTCGAAGGCAACACGAGGGCTATTGGCGACGGACCTCGAGTGTAATTTGATGGCGGAGTACACTAAGCGCCAAGTTATTTGTGATCGCCAAGATGGGCGATAGCATTAAAAAATGATTACCTTGATATTTTTATCGTGTGGTAATGTGGTTGCCATGGAGATGACGTATATTACAGTTAATTCCCCCCCCGCAGTAACCCTATTAATTTCAGACGATTTTGATTCAAATTCTTTAAAAATTTAACCATTTCCACATTGCCTTCATTCTTCAAGCTACTTCTCTAGTCTTCTGTTGTATTTTGTGTTATTTTCGAATATGGATATTTTTAATATTATTGGTGAGTACCAGGATGTTTTTTAAGAAGAATATGAGGGCTGAGTTTTTAATTATTGCTGCAAATATATTGCACATTTTCACTTTATTTTACTTTTAAAAAATTCATTTTTAAATGCTCCTTGTTTGATGAAATTCACTAAAGGAACTCGCAGTTTTTGGAATATTGAAAGTTATCAGTAATTATTGATATTCATTATTAGTTAATTTTAATATATACTATGTCATTATTTTATGTATAATATAATACAATTATTTATGCATAATATAATTATTTTATATTATATTATATGACTATTATTATATATTATATAACATAACTATTATATATAATTATTATTATTTTATATTGTATTAATTATAGATTGATATTGATTACTTTCGATCTATTCCTATATTTTACAAGCTTTTATTTAACTTGCAATGTAATTTGTTCGGGTGGAATCTTGCAACTCAATTTTTACCTACTTCAAAAGGTCAGATTAATTCAAAATTTTGCCCACTTCTCAAGAACCGATGACAATACAATAATTTAAAAATTTTGTTCTGATACAGCAATTAGTTAAAAAGATATTAATTAAAAACGTTAAAATGTGCAAATAGTTTGCCGTATGCAGATTATTCCGCCAATACACCGAAAAATCCGACAGGGAAAGATTTCGACATTTTCGAAGTTTTTAAGACTACAATCCTATTTTACGTATCAAAATCAGACAAAATATAATTCCTAAATCGGAAAAGACCGTTTATTTCGCCACGATACGGTATAATTTTTTTAAAAAAAGTAGCGATGGTTTGCCTTTTTTCGATTTTTTTCTAAAATGAGTCAATATTGATGCGATTTCTTAAAAGAATTTTTCAATCGTTCTGAATGAATTTCATATCATTGTAACGAATCAAAATTCTGTACTAAAAAGAGTTCATACTTTGCTTGTTTAGAATCAGTGATTTAAAAAATGAAATATCAAAAACTTTTTTTTATACAATTTTTCAAAAAAATACTCATGATTCTAATTAAACATTTAATAACTTCGTCATTTAAAAAATAATCACATGAAACTTTTATTCCAGGTGTCAAACCTTATTATTCGTAATCTGTCCAAAATTTAAAAAAATTGCTTAAAAATTACAGATTTTATAAAAAAAGTGTTTGTTTTTTCCATTTAATAAATTTTATTCGAGGAATCATTTTACATAATTGTTTCCTTACAGTTTTTACTTAAAATTTACCTTTATTTGCTATCGATGTGTGCAGTTTGAAAGCATTAATTTAAAAATCACGCTCTTAAAAAGAATTTAAAACTCCATGGAAAGCTTCGTTTAGCAAAGTTCACCTTCATTCACTTCATGTAAGCTAATTTGTGAAGAGCAATTCTAATTCCAACAGCCTCATTATTGCGGCTCAAAATAGCAAAGTCAAGGATAAATTCATCAATGAATAAATAATAGTTTAAAAACTTAAATAAACACACGCTTTTACTGCAGATTGAACTAAAAAAATGAAAAATAAGTTATAGTTTTAAAAAAAAAACACGGGGCTTTTATAATTAATCGAAGTAAAAAGTACAAAAATAATTCTTAATATAAGAAAAAAATAATTAACGAGAAAATTAATGTTATTGGGGTAAAAGCGTGGGGTGCTTTGTACTACATTTTTACACTAATTCTGCACTTTGGAATAGAACTAGTAAGAAATTATAACATTTGATATCGAGCACACCCCACGCCTTACCCCAATAACATTAATTTTCTTGTTAATCATTTTATTCTTATATTAAGAATTATTATTTTACTTTTCGGTTCGATTACTTATAAAAGCGTGTTTTCAGTTTTTTTTAAAACTATAATTTATTTTATGTGAACTATATTTTAATATACTTCAAAACAGTTCTTTAAAACTATTTTCCTGACAAAATGTTGCAGCTAGGCCGCCATCTTGGATTTCATAACACTCGACATTTAGCCTTGCTTGGCACGATTGAGGAACCCCTCTACATGGTGGGTTTTTAACAGTATTAAAACTCGAACTCACGATTTGACAGGTCCAATGCAGGTCACCATTTGGCCATAACATTTCACTTAAGAGTTGTATAAAGTTCTTAGGGAGACATATTGTAAATATCAAGGCAAATAATAAAGAAAACTATGTGTTTTGCTTTTTGATGCTTTTATTTCACTACAGAAAATCTCTAATGGTGTCTCTACCAGTCTAGTTAAAATAATTTCTAGATGTACTCCTCTATGGTGGGTTTTTAATTAAAAGAGATTCGAACTAACCGAGACTTTTTTTTATAGCCACTATTATATATTTCTATTAATCTAACACATATCATTAATTAATTTTACATTATATCCAAAAACTTTTTTGTTATCTTCCCCCTTTTCTCTCTATTACATGATGGCTGTTTAAAAATATACGGCTACATAGGCCGGAAAAAATTTATTTCTTACCCAACGGTGTTGGGACCTTAAGGTATCCGACTACCCTAAAATTGTGAATTTTGCCAAAAATTCAGATTTTTTTTTATGATTTTATTTTATAGGCCATCTTATTAGCTTTTATAAAAATACCAAATTTATTATTTTCCGTTCACTAAAATAAAAACTACAAGTGTTTTAGTAAAAGCAGATGCCATTACTTTAAGCAAGATAATGTCATACTTTAAAACGCGTTTTACTCGAAAAGTGTTTTTTTTTTTAAATGCTCAAACAGGGACAGAGATTGCTGAAAACGTTTTGAAAATAATTAAATTAAATTTTTTGTGTATGTTCTGTATAATACTAGTTCTTTAACTTTTAGATTTATCAATCACTGTTTTTTACAAAATTTACAGTCTCTTGTGTGAGTATAATCACTGTTTTTTTAAAGCAATTTCATATAATAACTAAGATTAAATGCTCTAGCTTTTGTAAAAATTTAAATATGTCTCATCCTGAAGGTCATTTAAAAATGAATAACATAGCAACACACCATAATTGAAAATTTGTTCATAAACTTTTGGTACAGAATGGTCTCCGTTTATGCTATTTTTTTGTCAATTTTTACCCATTTCCCCCCATTTTAGTAATAATAACTTCTTTTACTATTCTTAATCTTAGCATATTTCTCATAAAATGTACTAAACAAATCTAAAACAAACAAAAAAATCCCCATATCTCCATTTTTTAAAAAAAATGTTGTCGCAAGTAGTCGGATACCTTAAACTTTATCAAAGCAAAGTCCTTACACTTCTACACACTACGTCTACCGATGCCTACATTGTTGAAAACACTTCAAAAGTTATTTTGGAATTATGGTCCTCCCCGACGTCCCGTTCTACATTATTTCTTCTGTACTCTCAAAATGGGATTCTTTCAATGGTATGTTCAATTTCGGAAAAATCGGAAATCGCTTGGAGTCATGTCTAAAGAGTAGGGAGGTTGGGAACGACTGCAATCTCATGGTTCACAAAGAAAGCTTGGATGAGGTGCGATGAATGAGCTGGATCACTGTCATGTTTGAGCTGCTCAGAAGTTTGATAATTGCACCAAACTGCATCACGGAGTCAGCGAAGAAATTATTGATGTTTCTCTTTCGTCCTTTCGGAGGGTATTTGTGATACACACACAATTCCACGGATATCAAAGAACAACACAGTATCAACTTGATTTTGCAACGCACCTGTCAAGTTTTCTTTGGCTTTCAATACTCGGGATGAGTCCATTGCGACGACAGTGTATTTGTTTCCAGTTCGTACCTGTACGTATTTAACCCATTTCCAGTTACAAAACTATTGAAACTGGAACTAGGGGAGTTGGCCCAAATTGAGATTGGCGGAGGTCAGAATGGAAGAAGATTTTGGGAAGGCTTTGACCCACCAAGGGCTGTCGTGCCAATAGAAGAAGAAGAAGACCCTGCGCAGCTTCGAGACGGAGTTCTTTCTGTTCTGCTGACAGTAGCTTGGACATACATTTCGCAACCCCTCTACGCATGTTCAAATCATTAAACAAAATTGTATGTGCGGAATTTTTACTGGTCCCACCTTTTTAGCCATTTCTCAAACGGTCAAATGACGATTTCTCCTTGAGAGACAATTTACCATATCAACAGTAGTTGTTTTCCCAACAGTTTAAGACCTTTCTGGAACTTTTGTCTTTTTCCAGCGATATGCCATCTTTTTCAATGGGTTGAACCACTCTTTCATTTGCGTTACCCGTATAACATCCTCTCTAAATATTTGCCGAATTTTACAATTGTTTCCTTTGAGATTCACCAAGCTTTTGAAAAAATATAATGCAAGACTTATATTCTGTTCGCGTTCAGTCATCTTGAGGCAAATAAAAAACTCGACGAGCACATAAAACTACACCTCACATGCATATTAAGCTGTTTGCTATGCACAATGGCGTCATGCTAACTTTTCTACTTTGTGCGGGGAGGTTCAAGGTTGGATATTTTTTAGACGGTCCTCGTGTTTATATATAATCAGTGTGCCTGTGAGTTTAAAAATTGATTAAATGAGATCATTTTTGTTTTTGAAGTGAAAACTTCTTTAGCGGCGTTGGGCACTTTTTGGTAGGGGAAAATCTTATGGGTTCGCGTCACCGACATGTTCTGACTAGCGCATGCGCAGTGTGCTGTTCGCGTCACCGACATGCTTATAGAAGTATATCTGTAGCTATACAGCTGACGTATAGTGCTGTGTATATCTTATAAGTGAAATTGAATGGATGTAGTGAAAAGTTCAATGTGTATATACTGTGCATTGCTCGTTGCGATTCTGAGAATGGGCAATACATATTAATGGTTGCTTATATTTCGCCTGGAAAATCTATGAGACAGATACAGCAATTTTTATTTGAAAATTGATGTTTTTTCAAAAGAAGGTTCTGAAATACTCGAAAAAAGATTTGACGAAAAATATGATAATGTACCGATGATTTTAAGTGGAGACTTCAATATTAACTTTGCAGATGATAAAAATCTACCACTAATTGAATTTCTAAATAAAACACTTAATTTAAATATGTCCAATGATCGAAAACTCAGTACTACAAAATATAAAACGACGATCGATGCGGTTTTAACGCGATACTTAGATAAATTTGAATCAAACATTTTCCTTTCTTACTTTAGTTACCATAAGCCTATTGTATCTTTTTTAGAACAAAATAAAATAACTGAAAGTACAAAAAGTCTAAGTATTGTTGAAATTAAGGATGATAATGATGCAAACAATTAAAGTAATGTTAAAAATCAAGTACAATGAAATTTAAGTAAATATAAATACTATCCATAAATAATATGATTGTATATTAATTGTTATTTCAATTGAATTGTATTTATATTTTGTCATGATCTTGTACAGCCCGTAATATATTTGAATAATAAAAAACCATGTAACCATGCATTTAGTTGCTGCTCGGAGTGTCAAAAGATGGGAAAACCAGATTGATGTTGATAATATGTATTCAAAAATTATGAAATTTAAAATTTTAATACTAAAAGTTCCAAGTTTTCACTTCTATTGGCAGTCTTTATAACTGCCAATTTTTTTTTAAGTGAGAAATTACCAGCATTGAAAAGTGAGCATTTTTTAGAATGTCGATTCAATTGATACATTTTGAGAAAACATTTTACCTTCTACATTTCCTTTACGAAGTTTTGATTAAAAATGTCAATAATTCGCATATTTTTTTTGCATACATGCTGATATATTAATACAGCAAAATATATTAATTCAAAAAATCAGAATTAGAAAGGGAGCAAGTAAAATTATTGCCAGTCATTTCGAAAATAAACAACAGCATCTCTTAGCGTCAGATTCATTAAGTATGATTTAGTAAGAGTGTGCTGGGAAAATCACGTTCCATGCAATATTTCAAATAAAAGTGGCTATTTTTCAAAGGAGTGTTTGGCAACAACTGAACGATTGATGACGAAAAAGGTTATCTTACGGAGCAGCCAGCGATAATAGAGAAATATTTTTGCTGCTACGCCCACTTGATGCGATATGAAACGGAGATAAATAGTTTAAGCAATTAAAAGAATTTAAAATTCATTTGAAACAATAACATTTGCTAGTACAATTAATATGGTTTTAGTACTTTTCAGGCAGCATATTGGAGTAATTTTCTTAGATAATTTTTATATAGCTAGGAATTTAAAACAAAGCATTACTGAAAATGAATGGCTAGATTTTATTTAATTGATGTAGCATCGTACTACTGGGAATGCATCTCCTAAATTGCAACCTAATGAAGTGAAGCGAGTTTTCCTCATTTAATGCTTCTCTCAATTTCTGCACACCAGTGGGTAGCTTAGTTTATTCGTACCGATTGCTGACTTTACGTCATCGCTTTAAGTCATTTGGACATAGTTTTCTTTTTTTTTCCTAATGGGGCTGAGGATTAGTATTTTAATATTGCAGACTTATTACATTCCCCGAGAGTTGGTATCTTTTTAGTGTGGCACCATGTAGGTGGTATACCAATCACCACAAGTAATTTTGACGCCCAGTTTCTTCCCCAGAGGGAGGCACCTGAGCTCTGAAGATGCGAAACCGATTTTGGTATTTAATTTTGTAGAGAGCATCCAAGCCAAACAGGAACTCAAGGAATCGTTAACATGCCGGATAATCATATGACATGGACTCTGCTGATTTTGTGTGTCATGAAAATCCACCGACTTGGGCTGGGTTCGAATCTGCAAACTTGGGCATACAAGACCAGAGCCTAACCAACTACGCCACCCAACAGGCTATTAGAACCTTGTTATCGGTTCAAATTGTAGTTTTATTGAAGATCAGTGCATGTGTATTCATATCTTCTAGAAAAGTTAAGCCTAAAAGTTAATCAAGAGGGTGATAAGAGTGTTAGGTACCAGCTCAAATATCGTCCTCATTATCCGGTATGATTCAAAATTACAATATCAGTTAACTTTATATTTTTTACAGCTGGAGAGCAACTGAATTCTAACACCGCATATTATTAAGTGAAGTTCTCAGCGAGATTAAAACATTGTTCAACATCTAAGGATAACATCAAAAACACATGAGCCTCATGGCTGGATGACCGTGGGCTCGAATTTTGATTAATTAAAAAAGTTAAACTTTGGAATCGGAACATAAATGAGCGAAATTCTTTGAGTATTATAGCATTCACAGGGCAGAATTTGGATAAGTAGAGTGTTAGTTACTAGTATCAAGATGTTATCTCCTCTGGTACATCGTATTTCAAAAAATTTTATGCAATTTTATTGTAGATATATATAATATTACAAAATGTTCATATCAATGTTTTTAGAATACAGATTTAGAATTAGTTATTTTATCATCCGACTATTCACCTTTTTAAAAAGTTGTGGTTTTATAAATGCTGATATCTAAGAGGATTGTAGTGTTCGTTGAAAAATACGTAGTTAACTACTTATAAAAAAGGTTCTTTTTTATTTGACACACTACTCCCCTAAATATATTTATTTAAAAATAGTAGTTTAGGCGATTTAAATTATTCAAACTTGGCGAAATTTGAATATTTGTGAATTCTTTTATGAATAATTTTATTTATAGCTTCCCTGAATCTTTTGGTAGGTCCATGTTGATTGAAAAATTGTTTAATTAACATTGAACAAAGCAGCTACTCGAGGGCTATTGGTGACGAAATTCATGATACTGAATTATGATCCAGTGACGAGGAACACTTTTGAGCTGGAACAGCGCACTTCTAAACATCACATCACACTGATATCAGTAGCGTAATGGGGGTGATTAGGGCCCCCCTGCAAAGTCAGGTTTCGGAGCCCAAGCTGGATCTTACAAAGGGTAAATACTTGGAGTCAATCAGGCTTTGGGCCCCCTGGAACCCTGCCCTGCGCAATGCGGGAGTTGCAGGGGTGTACGTTACGCCACTGATTGATATGATAAATGTGAATTCCAATAAATTATACGGGCATAATCTTCTATACACGACGTATCTTTGATGGAATCTGGGCTCAAACTCACAACTCGACAAAAATATCACATTTTTTTCAGCATTCTGCTAAAAAACAATATATTAAAAGGTATTTTTCTTCGTTTTGCCCACAATAGCAAAGTGTCAAGGTTGTGTATATTGTACTTCAGAGATAAGAAATTTTACAATTTATCATATTTACAAGTTTGTACGATGCAAGTATTTCTGACGTTTGTGTTGTTGAAAAATAGTTTCCGACTTACAGAGTTCTCTGCTTATTCCACTGTAGCCAGGTAAAAACTCATGGGATATATTCCGTCAAAGAAAGTCACGTGGAAAAATAAGAACTGCTGCAAGTTAAATTTAACTGAATCTTCACGTAGTGTGGTTTGGAAGATAGGAAAGAGTTTCCTGTTCAGGTGTTGTTAAAACCTCAGTTCATCGTCCCTTGGTAATGATTATTCAGGCCAGAAAAATTATGGTAACCTGTATTTTTACAAGTTACCATAATTTTCTGGCCCCCTTTTGAAGCGAGTGGCTGGCGCTATAGCCAGTTCTGAACCTATCTAACAATTGGTAATTTATAGATCATTAAAGTTTTGTTGTTGTTAGTTTAAATTGAGTTATTATTTGATATGAATTTACTGACTAAAGAAAATTTACGAAACGAACCTGCAAATACCGAAATAAGCTTCAACAGGTGTCGTTCTGTCATCAGACCGTAGTTTATAACAACGAAGTTCAGTCCCAATAGTTCAATTTGTTGTTTAGATGTGACATTATTGAACAAACAGGCTTCATTTCGTTAATTTTTTCAAATAATTTTTGAGATTGTTTTAATTGTTCGTAATTTGCTGTTTATTGTAAAATATACAGGGTGATTCAAAAAGAAGTATACAATTTCAATGCATTGTAAATGAAGAACAATGTAAAATATTATATGATGCTTGTAACAAAATTGTATGAGAGGCAGAATTGTATTAGAAACAGTCACATAAGTTCCCTAAGTGAACCCTTTGACACACGACACACATCGAGTTGGTAATCCATTACCTCCCAAATGCGTGTTAAGATATCTAAATCAATAACCGCTGTGACATGCTGTTTCATCTCTGCTAGATCAACAGGGTAGCTTAATGGTTAGAGCATCGGACTCCAGACCGGAAGGCCTGGATTCGATGCCCGGTGACACCAAATACCTTCCGAGTACACACAGAGTACATTCTCGTTAAATCAGTGGGTCCGAAAGTCTTGTGGGCGGTCGCAGCAGAAACCACGGGTGCTGGGGCTGGAGAATATTTCCCTCTCCTCTAGTTCCATGCTTAAATTGTGGAGGTGGAGATAGGTGGTGTCGCCATCTATCGTTAAGAAGTCCAACCTGTCTCACAGGCTCTGGCAAATTTCATTCCTTCCAAGCCTTTTATTCCCAGGGTGTACTCCCTCAAAATTAGGGCGGAACCGAGCCAAATCGCACTGTCACCTCTCGTGGTGCTCAAAGCTAAAAAGCTAACGATAGGTGTATACCTAGCCCCTTGCCATGATGAATTTCGAGGGCCTCGATCTGACACCGCCAGACAGGTGGCATTAGAAAGGGGAGGGACGAATACTTTGTCCTTTATAAACCCTCATAGGAAGAAACAAGATGTTAAGTCTGGAGTTTTAGGTGGCCACTAGGTAAGTGGCAAGTTGTAGTCTGCGACGTCCAATCCATCGGTTAGAGAGATATTCATCGAGGTAATCTCACATGTTGGACGACCAGCATGGTGGTGCACAATTCAGTTAGTGAATTAAATTGTCCATGTCGTCCTGCAACTGTGGTATAAACCAAAAAATTTGCATGTTGAAAAAGTTGTTTCCGTATTTGGTTGGTAAATTCAAGAACACAAAAAGCCTTTTGCTTTGCAGACCCCACCATTTAGACTGACTAGTCACATGGAACGCACGATATTGCTTAAGTCACTTCCGTCATAGGCGAGACACAAACTTTGAGTTCATCTACTTTACGGTTCGCTGAGGTGGTACATATGTTTGACTATTACTGATTTATATAAAGCATCTGGAAAGTGTATACTTATTTATGAGTCATCTTTTATATATTTATTTAAGCATAACAAAGATAAGCATAACCATACCAGCAACTATAAACACTCAGTAAATGTGTGGAAAGGGGGACGTAGACTTCATACAATACAAAATAAGATTTCCAGCTTCAAATAAAATTCTTTCGCAGACAAAGCACAGACAAAAGACGTACGACTTTTACATTTAACAAGATGTATAAACTCTTCAGGGTCAAATTGATTAAAAAAAAAAGAAAGTGTTTCGTTTCTTCGACGAAGTTTCGTCACACACACAAAAAATCTAATTTAAATCCTTGCTTTTTTTTGTTTAGGGAATGGAGGTGAAAAAACTTTTTTTATTAGTGGTCTGGAAGTTTTTAGTACAAAGTAAGGGAATTTCAATGTTGTGGGCAGATGTCATTGCAAAATAGTTTCTGAACAAACATTCCTGGACGCATAGACACAAAAACAAAATATTCCTATTCAGCCACAAATTCGAAGTTTTCTGCTTTTATCGTTTAGAAAATAGTTCGAATATAGCTGAAGGGTAAACAAGTTCAAGTTTATTTATTTGACATTTTCCGACTACCAGACTTTCTATCCAACACAAGCGTTAACTAAAACAAACGACTCCTAATAATTTTGAAACGTGGTCGGATGACGAGATCGACAACTGAGTTAGTTGGCACAACTCTTGTCACATACACGCCAAGTTTAGAATTTTGAGCTCTGGCATCTTTAAAGTGAAATCTTTTTTCTGCAAGACGGTCTTTGTTGGAAACAGGGTTCGAGCATGAAACTCGACTAAAAGTAACGCTGATCATGAGCTTGATGCAAAGGCCATTTGTGACTACTTTGATATCTTTATACTCTTCTTTTTAATTTAATTTTCTCTAGATGGCGCCACTGATTATTTTATTTGGTAATTTTAAATATAGAAAGCTCTTTTTTTATTAAATAAATTTTTTCTTTCCAAAAAGACATTTTATGAATTTTATTATTTCCTTGGTTAAACTTAAAATATCTTTTTAAAATGATTTGCCCACAATTTTTCTTTAAATTTTTATCTGTTAGGATATTTTAGCAGACTCACATCCGAAGAATTAAATTAATATATTGCTATCTTTTATAATTTAATTTTTCTATGGATTTTTCGTTTTTCTTTTCATGGAATGTTATTATACAGTATTTGGAGGAATGTATTTTTAGAAACTAATTAAATTTCTCGTACACAATTTTCTCACCTAGTCATGTACGCAAATTTAAGGAAAGGTTGGTTAGCCTTAAAACTTTGTTTTACCCAGCAATTTTAGTTTCCAAGATTAAGAGTTTGCGAATATATGCTAATATTACTGTTGTTTTTTTTACATTAATTTGTAATAATGTCTTGTTATACTTCTATTTATTGTTTAGCTTTAACTTATATTTATGGCACGCACACACAATTTAGTGTATATGTATATATATATATATAAAGGAGAAAAGCGACTCACTCAATCACTGACTGACTGACTAATCACGATATCTCGAGAACTATTCAACCTACAGATTTGAAATTTGGTAGACATGTTCCTTTAATGGAGTAGAGATCAGCTAAGAACGGATTTTTTTGCGAAATTCGAATCGTAAGGGGCGTTACGGGGGGTTAAGGGGCATTATAAGTAATTCTTTCCATTTTTAAACTACTCGACATACAATCTTGAAATTAGGTAAACAGATTCCTTTTATAGAGTAGAGATCCCAGCCAAATGAGTTCGGTGGAAATTGAGCCCCAAGTGGCGTTGCGGGGGCTTAGGGGCCGTTATAGATAATTATTTCCATTTTTAAGCTATGGACGCAAAGTCTTTATATTTGATAAATATATTCCTTTCATAGAGTAGATATAAGCTACAAGATGGGTTTTGGGAAAATAGCCCCCCAAGTGGCGTTGCAGGGGATTAAGGGGCGTGAGAGATAAATATTTTCGTTTTTAAACTACTTGACCTACCAGCTTGAAAATTGGTAGGCATGTTTCTTTCATGGAGTAAATATCCGTTACAAAATGTGTTTTAGGAAAATTGACCCCCAAGGGGTGTTGCGGGGGGTAAAGGGAGATATAAATAATTATCTATATATATAAAGGAGAAAAGCGACTCACTCACTGACTGACTGACTAATCACGATATCTCCGAAACTATTCAACTTACAGACTTGAAATTTGGTAAACATGTTCCTTTCATGGAGTAGAGATCCACTAAGAGCGGATTTTGCGAAATTCGAAACGCAAGGGGCGTTACGGTGGGTTGAGGGGCGTTATAAGTAATTGTTTCCATTTTTTAAACTACTCAACGCACAATCGTGAAATTGGGTAAGCAGATTCCTTTCATAGAGTAGAGAACCGCTACAAAATGAGTTTGGTGAAAATAGACCCCCAAGTGACATTGCGGGGGCTTAGGGGGCGTTATAGATAATTATTTCCACTTTTAAAATATTAGACGCACAGTCTTTAAATTTGATAAATAGATTCCTTTGATAGAGTAGAGATCAGATACAAGATTGTTTTTTTGGGAAAGTTACCCCCAAGTGGCGTTGCGGGGGGAGGGGGGTTAAGGACGTAATAGATAAATATTTTCGTTTTTAAAACTACTTCACCAACCTTCTTGAAAATTGGTAGACATGGTTCTTTCATGGAGTAAATATCCACTACAAAATGGGTTTTGGGAAAAAATGACCCCAAGGGGTGTTGCAGGGGGTTAAGGGGAGATATAAATAATTATTCCGATTTTTAAACTATTAGACGCACAGTGTTGAAATTTGGCAAGCAGATCCTCTCATAGAATAGAGATACGCCACAAAATGCCTTTCGTGAAAATCGACCCCCCAAGTGGCGTTGAGGAACGTAAGGGGCGCATATTTTTCAATACAATCGAATTCTTAATGCTAGGACTTAAATATCAAAAATTTATACATATATATAACCAACAAAAATTTATAAAACATCATGAAATACCCAGCGAAGCGGGCGGGTAACAGCTAGTTCTATATAAAAGGATTCATATATTTCAACTTTTTGTGAAGAAGTCTCGAGAATCAAAAGAGTTTTTAACTGTAGCAGTCAAAATTATTATTCCCGTCTCCGATATGATATAAAAGGAATTTTCTGTTTCGAACACAGAAAAGGTTGAAAACTGTATGTATCTTTGAAAAATCTTATAACAAAAGTATGTCTTGAATAAGTTTGTGGATTCATACTGATTCCAAAGCCGTTGGACTACTCTATGAAAGGTATTAAACTATTAAACAGCTTCAGTTCTAGATAACTCTTTTCATTCTATCCAATCTCTTTTCATATACATTTTTTCCAAAATATCTCGTAGATGCTAAAACTGTAACTGACACCATTATTATACTGTATCATCTTCCATAAGAACTAGTTTTACTAATTTTATCAATGATATTATAACACTAGTAACATATGTCCAACCTTAACTTTTGGGAGTCGCTATAACATGATGAAATAAATTAATCGAACGTATAAAAAAAAGTAAGAAAAATTAGCACATACTTTCTAACACTATGGACTGCAATTTTGTAAATTGATATTCAACACATATTTTTCAGGTTCCAAATACAGAACACCATTATCAAGTGGCATCTTAAAATTACAAGAAGATGGAATTCTACACATTCTGAAAGAGCGTTGGTGGAAGCAGAAAAAGGGTGGCGGTAAATGCATGGACGATTCTAAAAAGTCATCCAGTGGGGTGACAGAACTCGGTCTTGGCAATGTGGGAGGCGTTTTCGTCGTTCTCCTCACAGGCCTTGCCTTGGCTGCTTTTGTAGCCGTTATTGAATTCTTCTGGAAAGCAAGAAAGCTAGCACACGTCGACAGGGTAAGTGTACAATTGCGAGGCTATATTAATTATTGGGAACATGAATATTACTCTGGTACTTTTTTATCAAAGAAAACCAGTGGCGTAACGGAAAATAGTAGAACCCCCAACAAAGTCGGGTTTTGCCTTTAATATTTAATAAATTGGTTAAATACGTACTTAGCCCAGTCAGCTTTGGGCCTCGTAGAATCCCCCTCACGGTACTTTACGCCACTGAATTATATGAAACATTTTGAATGTTGTAACGTCCCAGAGGACGTTAGTGTTTGGGGTTTGAGCAAATATCAGCATAGTAATTTAAACACAATTTTATTTATTTCTTTCACTTAATCACACTACACAATTAAAGGAGAGACGGCACTAAAATCTTAAGCCCGGTAGAGCAATCACTTAAGATTAATTTAACTATCATATAAATGAACTCACTCATCTTATAATTGGAGCGCTCTTGACTCCTTACTTGGATTATTTTTAGATTACTTGCTGAACTATTCCAGTCGTAATCCAATTCACGTTTCAATACCCACTTTCAAACATCAACCATCTTCGTCTACTCTAAAGGAAACGCTTAAATAGAAGTTCTCATTTGCATAAATCTCGTCTTCTTCACCAAGAAAGATTTTCAACTGAACTCACAGTTATAAAAGATTAATTTTACCCAAGAGGATTAATGAAAAATAGCGGATAGCCCATTTCAATGTGATGGGTATAAATATTTCAGATCTAATGGCTAATTACTTCAATACTATTCGTCTCGATTTAAGACCATAATAAATAGAAAGAGAATTAAGATATATAAAAGAGAATTTTTTCTTCTTTCTGATCCCCAGTATCTGAAGCAGTCAGACCAGATCAATGAATACGTAACAGAGAATTTTATAGCTTGCATTGGCATATAGTTCTTGATAGGTCTCACGCAAATTTGACTGCAAAAAGTGTAATTAATATTTTCCTTATTTTAAACACAGGGACCTCGTTTCTTCAGCCTTTTTAAGCGCAATATTCTTAGGTTTATATTTAATATAATAGTAATACAACACCAAATTTACAAAAATTAAAAATACTGCCTCATTCTTCAATTATCACATTCCTCTTTTCGAAATCAAATATTTTTTGAATCATATTACCCTGTTTAGACATAGTTATGTGTTTTTGAAATAAATTTTAAAAGAAAATTTTTTAGTTTCAACAAATGAACTTTCAAATGTTTCCTTTAAATAAAATCAGAAAATACAACAATTGCATTAAAATTCTAAATTTTATTGCTAGTAAAGTTTTTTCGTTAAGGACGATACAATTGTCTTCATTCTGTGATTTATTCAGTTCAATAGTTAATTTGAAAAATGTAAAAATATGTTCACACATTTATACCTTTTCTTTAGAATTTTCTCTATTATTATCCAAATACAAACTTATTTATTACTTTTAAATATCTTTATATAAGTAACGAAGCATAAATAAATTATTGATTTTTCATGTCCCTCTGGTCATTTGTGGTTATATTATGCAGTTTAATGTTTCTGCTTGTGATTGAAAAATAAGCGAAGGATCTTTAAAAATACTTCAATTTCGAGCAATTTTGTTTGAAATAAACACAATTGTCATTTAAATAACTATCTTTTTAGCAGTTATAAAACTTTATCCACTCAAGTGAAAAATAACGATTTTTAATATCCAAAGACATAGAAGATACACACACACAAAGCGTATCTTTCAAATAAAATTTACGAATAATTTCTCACTTCGATGCAACATTTTAAAAAATCCAAATTTTTGAGAGTATCTATTAGTATTTTGAAATTGATAAAAATTTGATATTTCTTCATAATATATAGATCTCAGTAAAAAATATAAGTAAATATTACAAATTGGAATACTTTTTTAAAAATATGAGTAGCTTTTTTAACATTTTATATGAAATTAAT